>WBZZ01002334.1:215000-246456 GCA_019918135.1 Paulinella micropora | reverse complement strand
CGCATCTATAGTTTTGCTTAGTAGATAACATACTATATTAACTACAAGAAAAAAAATCCGTTTTTATATATTGTTTATTCATCGTCATCGTCGTCATCGTCAAAAGCCCATTCATTATCACCATAAATAATCTTCCATTGATTTTTACATTCTTCTAAGGTTGGCAAATCTACGTATCTAACTCGCGTGCCTGCTTCCATCGTTTTCTTCTTTTCTACCATATTTGGCATTAGTTTTCTAAGACTAGTCCAGAAACTAACACGCGAAGTGTGCGGGTCATTCGCATTGGCTTTATACACATCATATAATGCTTCTTTTGAAACCTCTCCACCAAAATGAATTTCTGGAAAGTCTTTCGTGATATATCCCAAGTTCAAGCAATCCAACCACCACTTTCTCAACTTTGAAAGAGATTTCACTTTTTGTTCTCGTAGCCCCTTTGTAATGATTGTTTCGCGGTCGTTAAAGTCGCTGAGGTCTCGTTCAAGGAGAAACTTCGCCAGTCGTTGCCTGTCAATAGATCTAATATCCGCAATCACTTGTCTCTTTTCGTCTGTTTTCATGAGTGCCAGTTCGTCAGAAACTTCAAGGACGAGCCATCGTTGCTCAGTGGTTCCCGCTGGCACTACCCACTCTTCGTTTGAAGCAAGGACTAAGAATAACATATTTTCTAATGTTAGATTTGGTAAATATTTTCGTTTAAGAGTGAGCGTGTTTTCTGATACGAGTTTCTTAATGGTTCCCGCTCGTTCTTTATCACCCCCCCATACCATTTCGTCCATAAATACTACTATCGCTTTTGCGAGTTGCGCATTGAAATCGCCTAATATTTCTTTAACGTCTGACGGCTGGAAGTAATAATCGGCACCTATTACGTCTTTGAATATTTCAAGAATAATACCCTTACCTGCTCGTTCAGTGCTTGTCAAAACTAATGATAAGTGTAGTTTTTGCCACGGCTTTTGGTAAATGCTCGCAAACATATCAAGCACCTTTTTATATATGTCCTGACTCCCCCCGCACCATCTGTTTAGGATATGTTGAAAGAATGCTTCATTTTTTTCTTCTTCCGCCGTGAAGGATTTCACGTCTCCTAATGTGTCCGCTGGGATTTCAAAACCCTTAAACAAGTTATAAAACCCTTGTTTATTATTATCAAAGTATGCCTTGGGGTCAAAGATCACGTCATTAACTTCTTGTCTTCTCGGGTGTGTATTCCACATTTTATACAAATCAACAACATTCAATGTGGCGGGGTTTTTGCCAAGTGCTATCCAGTCCTCCTTTGATAACTTGGTCTTTACTCTTTTGTTTTTGAAGAATGATTCCATTGCTGATTCAGTCTTGTAGCGAAATACCTTCTTGCCTTTGGAATCAACATATTCTTCAATTATAGCAGGCTTTGCCAAGTTAGCAAAAGTGTATGATTCATTCATCCAAGCCAAAGCAGTATCTAGCAACTCTTTGAATTTTTCTATACTATTACATTCGCTGGCGAGTCGGCGCAGGTCATCAATCGTGTTGATATTACGGGCGATAGGGGGGGATAATTCGTGAATTTTCTGGCCTTTACCCTCGCAACTGCTATCATGGCAGTAGAAATACAGCCCGTCTCTTCTCCATACTACATAGCAATTGTCGCTTTTATTTTCTTCCCCGTTTATAATACATACTCGTGTCCCTATGGTTTTTAAAACAAACATTCTCTGCTTTATTTCAGCAATTTCTACATTTGGTATTTTGCGGAGTATAATTTCGCGTATTTCGTCCAATGTAATATGTTGATATCGTTTCAAAGTTGTATATTCGGGAATTTTGTTATCGTAGAATGTATTGTCATCGGGGCGCATAATCAGATAATCATCTATTTCTACATCTTGTAGCAGTTTCAAGGTGTTGGTTTTTGGGGTGTATGAATACGGAAGCAAAACGCGATCGCTATCTTCTTTATGAGAGTAGATAGTGCGGAAAGCTCTGTTTTTGTTATAGACGGAGATATCAAGTATGGTTCGTAATTCAATATTCTTGTCGGCTCGTTCAAACGTGAAGCAAAGGTCGGGGTAATCTTTTTCAATCACCACTTCCACATACTTCCAAAAGTCTTTTTGTGTTTCGCAGTTTTTGAATACCAAGCCGTTATCGTAAGAAAAATGGCACGACATTTTACCATCCTTACACGCATCCAAGTATTTGGCTTTTTTGGGATTATACTTCAAACCCATATTAGCAAATACGTTTTCCATAAGCGTGTTCCACCGCTCATACATTTTTTCTCGTGTGATTGATAATTCATCGCCATCAATGTCGGCAAACATTCGTTGGGGCTTGTTTTCCATTAATACTTCATAGTATTGCTTTTGGTCATCGGGGGTGTCTTCAATCAATTCAATGAAATCCTCTTGGCATGGCATAGTGGCGAATTGTTTATTCCCCCACTTGATAAGAACCGCATCTTGTGGTTTATCTCTCAGTGCTTCTTCTTGTTTGTAATACCATTGGTTATTGGTCAGTGTCGGTGCGGTCATGTTATATAGTCGCTCGGATCTTTTTTATAAAAATAAATTAATTATTCTATATATCCATATACCCATGTATATCATTGTCCTTAATATGAAATTAGATTTTTTTATATATCGTTATAACAAAAAAACAACTTGTTTCTTTTCTTACTTATTCAAGCACCCACAGGGAATAAATCCTTTGTATTGTCCGCAAGGTTCGCAATACTTCAAACTATTTATTAAGCAGGCTTTGTGATAATACTTGTCTCTGTTCGGATACTTCTCCACAATCTTTTTTGGAATAGCCCTATTGCTATCACAATAACAACAAAATTTAATGTTGGGATTGTCAAGAGTGCGGATGAGCAATGACAAGTCTTCGTTCATTTTATCGTTCTTAAACCGCTTGATACATTCGGAGCCTAGCACCATTTCTCTCCCGTTTTTTACATTTTTTACAATGTAATTCTTTGTAATCTCGTGTGAGCAACAACAATATTGTTCTTCTCCTTTTTCTATACTTTCCATAGGTTTCCAGTCGGCCGTGTTCCACTTTCCATCGGGTGATAGAAACGAAACGGCATTGACTAGATTTAGAAAATAACTTCCATTCACGTAATCTAAATGAAGTTGTAAGTCTTTATATGTCCAATACGATCGGCGGTGAGAGGTATCCATGGTTTATATAATAGTGTATATATTTTTATATATAAAATAAATTATATATTGTTTAACATACTATTGCGAAACGCCCTTAATTCAAGTAATTCGGCTTTTTGTTTTTCGTATTTCTCCTTCCGCATTAATTTTATCCTTTCTTGGTTCTTATAATAGTATCCTTTCGCATTTTCCCTATTCTTATCAGGATGAGCCTTCAAAAATGCTTTCGCCCTTTCCCTTCTCCGTTGAACGATTTCTTCCTTAGTGAATTGAGGTGTCCTCGGCATTATGTCTCTTATATGTATAATTATATTATTTTAATTATTTTAAATAGAAAATCCACCCGCGCTTGAAACGCTTGAAATCGACTTGGACACTTGAAAGTGCTATTAAGCAACCGAGTGAGAGAAATTCGTTTTAGTATTAATAGTGTCCAAGGTTGTCCGAGTCCAATACTTTTTTTTACAAACTTTTATAAACGGGGATATGAAAAATGGGGAGAGGAAAAAAAATTTACTTTTTTTTAATAAAAGGTTGGACAGGTTGGACAATATAAAAAATGTGTAATACGAAGAAGAATTATATATAAAATATTGAAATTTAACGATAAAAAAGTGTCCAACCTTTAAAAAAACTACTCGGCCGTGGCCGACCTTGGGGTTGGCCACCAATAGGAGAATATATTTCACTCTCCCTGCTCTTATATTCATCTTTTGCTTGCTGTAATATCCCTGTTGTGTGTATTTACCCCCCAACCCCCCGCCACTCACTTCGTGAGTGTCCGCCCCCCTTCCCCCCTTTTTGTGGTGTGATCATTTATGTATTCTCGACTTGTCCAACCGCAAAGTATAAAACAAGCCTTAAAAAAGTAAAAAAACCAACATTTGACATATAGAAAACATACATAAAAAACAAAAAAGTGTCAAATGTTTAACATAAATTTTTCTAACTGAGCACATTAAGAGAGATTTTGACGAAAGGACACATAAACCATATACACGCAGTTTATATATATTTTTATGAAATAAAAATATGGTTTATGTGTCCTTTCGTCAAAATCTCTCTTAATGTGCTCAGTTAGAAAAATTTATGTTAAACATTTGACACTTTTTTGTTTTTTAGGTATGTTTTCTATATGTCAAATGTTGGTTTTTTACTTTTTTAAGGCTTGTTTTATAATTTGCGGTTGGACAAGTCGAGAATACATAAATATACATATATATATATATATATATTAGATTAATCTGTTATGAAGTCAAAGTAAAGTTCTAGTTCAGTGAGGAACGAGACAAAAAAAAAAAAAAAAAAAAAAAAAAAAAAAAAAAAACAGAAATATATATACATAGATAAAATATATAATGTATAATATTATATAATATAATATATATGTATATATATGTTGAAAGAGTTATATTCTCACTCAGTACTATATACATATATATACATATATATATATATATGTATATATATATATATGTTGAAAGTGTTATATTCTCACTCAGTACTATATATAACGGTTGCACTCGCAAAAGCTGGTAGACACGAGGTGACTCCCTAAGGGGGTTTGGCCAACCACACTCCGGCTTAGGATGTGATAGACGCTGATTTTGTCCCACGCTCAGGTATCATCTGATGATGAGGTGTCAGTCGCCCTCTTTAGGCCCGTAGGCAGTGTCAGGATTCTTGCAGCCTTAAGAGAGATAAGAGATATGCTTTGAGTTCCTTTTTAAATTCTGCTTTGTATGAGATATCTCTTAGGTGCTCTGGCAGCTTATCCCATTGTGCTTGTGCTGCTCTGCTGTATTGACCCGTCGTTGAGTCGTTGTACATGTGTTTCTTTGATGACCGCCTAGTGTTATAGTTATGAACAGCTGTGATTGGTCGGATATTGTTGTAGTGAAGGGGAAGGAAAGCCTTGAAGGCTGGGTAAATAAGGGAGTGTGCATCCATACATACGCTATATTTATACATGTTAAGTATGTTGAGTAAGCGTAGTTTGGCAAAAAGAGGCTTGGTAGGTGTTCTCCATGAATTGAGACATATCAGACAGACTATACGTTTTTGGATGATAATGAGTGGATGTATAATGGTGTTGTAGTCATCAGATCCCCATATAGAGATACCATACATAAGTAGGGGGTATACATGTGCATAGTAAAGTTGGAGGAGGATGTGAGTGGGAAGTAGGCTGTTCACATAACGAAACATTTGGACGAATGGTTGAAGGCGGAATATAATAGATTGTATATGTTCACGGAAGGACAGGTTGCTTTGGATGATTGTACCTAATAATTTTACCTTTCGTTCTTGTTGGAGCCTCTTGCCGTCGATAGTCAAGTCCAGCTGCACCTTCTGTTCATGCTTGTGGAAGATAGTGTAGGTGGTTTTGGTGGGGTTGGGTACTAGGTTATGTCTGTAGAAATAGAGGACAAGGTTCGTTGTATCAGTTTGTGCTTGCTCTTGGAGTTGTTCTTTATTCTTAGCAGCAATGATAAGTGTGGTGTCGTCTGCGTATGCAAAGACTGTCCCGTGTGTTAGCGAAAGTATAATATCATTGATGTATAGAATGAAGAGCGTTGTTGAGAGTGTGCTACCTTGCGGGATCCCATGTGTGATCTTGCGTGGATAAGAACGAGCATATTGGGTAAATACTGTTTGGTATCGTTTTGTGAGGTATGATTTAAAAAAGGTAGTGGTGTTATCGCTAAAATTTATATTATTTCGTAGTTTATGGATGAGTGTTTCATGATCGATAGCGTCATAGGCTTTCGATATGTCAATAAATAGAGCAAGTACATACCTTCCTGGGCCTTTGAGGTTTTGGATGTGATTTAAGATGGTTTGTGTAGTGATTGTTGTGTTCGAGTGTGGTCGGAAGGCGTATTGAGTTCGGAAGAGGATGTCGTACCTGGTAAGGTGGGCCATCAGTTGCTTGTTGAGTATAGTGTCAAAGACCTTAGCAATAATCGGCAGTAGGGAGATAGGTCTGTAATTCTCAGGCAGCGTTCTATCTTTAGCTTTATATATTTCAATAACTTTACTTATTTTTAGTGCATCAGGGTATTGGCTATGTTCTATAGCTTTATTAAAGAGCGTTGTTAATATCGGGGCAATGTACTTTGTAAGGTCTTGCATGATGGCTGGTTTTATTTTGTTTATATCTTCTGCTTTGTTTCTGTTAATTGCTTTCAGTGTATCAACTACATCATCCTGCAAAATGCGTTTGAGTGTAAAGGGAGGCAGTTTTCTCTGTGTTAGGTCTATTTCCTCTTCTCTGACTTTATGTTCTTGGGGGATTTGGGCACTGACCTTGGAGCCGACCGTCGTGTAGTGTCTGTTGAGTGCATTGGCAATACCTTTGGGGTCGGTGATTACCTTATCATCTACGCGGAGTTGGGTGGGCGAGGTCTTCAGACCTTGTGTCTGTGGGATCAGCTTTCTCAACGCATTCATACGTTTTTTTGGATCGTGACTTAGTTTTTCCATTAAGGTAGTCATGTATGCTTTCTTAGCTTTCTTAATCTCTCTATTAGTTTTATTTCTATGCTTATTATACTTAGTTCTATTACTTTTAACTGAGCATGCTATTTTTATTTCATACAGTTCTCTTTGTTTCTTAATCATGGCTCTAATTTCATTATTGCACCATGGTTTCCATTTTCGTTGCTTTACACGCTTTTCATACTTTTCTATCACTGTCTTAATAGCTGTATGTATTTTATTTATATAATTATTAGGAGTATCGTTATTTAGTTCTGGGTCAAGAACTTGCTTAAGTTCATAAATTATTTCTTCTGTTATTATTTCCTTCTTGTCTTCATATCTCTTATTACTTAGGATTTTATTATTATTTTTCTTATGTGTGATTGGGGTGTGAAAGATAGCATAGATGGGGTGGTGATCAGAGATGCATGTAGGTAAGACATCAGATGTGATATCGCAGGTGAGTGTCGTTAATATAACATCAAGCAATGTATGGCTCTTTGCTTTGCGGGTGGGATTTTTGATTGTGGTGAAGAAGTTATTGATTGCAAGGAAGTCACATACCTGTTTTGTAGGGCGCAAGAGATCAAGGTTAAGGTTACCAACAATCGTGATGCTGGTGTGTGGGGAGGCAGAGAGGATACCTTGCATGTAGTTTTGGAGCTCTTGGAAGAAAGCGCAGTCGTAGGATTGTGAGAGTGGTCTTTTGTAGAAATGGAATATGGTGTGGATTGGATTATTTTTATGTTCTGTGCTGTGTATCTGCATGATTACGCAAGAGGCTTTTGAGATTTTAGATTCAGAGATTGTGATGTGCATATCGTTTTTATAGTAGACCGACAGATCTGTGGTATGATAGGATGTGTATGTTGGGATTGGGAAGTGAGTGTGTGGTGTACCTGGTGTTATTTTGGATTCCGTAAGTGATATAATGTCTGGGATGAAGTGAGTGCAGTCAGGGTTGGATAGATGGTTAAGTAGGGTTTGGTGGCTTCCTGTTATACCACGGATATTTGTATGATATATAGAAAAGTGTTTGTTTACCTTGGGGGGAAGAGATGTGAGGTGTGGGTGTAAGATTTTTGCTGGTATGTGTGATGGTGTATTGTTGCAATTGGATTGAGTCTGTTCTGGTAGGTGTTCCAGGGGTAGGGGGTTGGGCTGTAATAAGGAGCTCATGGCTTACTGCGGTGCCTCACTGGCAGGGAACGTCGAACTGGAACTAGACATGGTTGCATTTCCTGACCTGTTGGTCCTTGGGGAGGCCGATGAGTGGTCTGACTCACAGTTCTTGAAGTGGTTCTTCAAGTAGAGAATATGAGTCAAGCGTTGGATCTTAAATCTGTTCTCACTCTCTCGTGGGCGTAGATATATCTCACCATCTGTGGTCCACACTGCTGCCACGAAATTTGGGTAGTCCTTCATGAGTTGCTTTGTGTGGTCAAGGAGTTTGCGTGCTTCAGGTGACAAGCTCTCTTTACACATGATGTGGTAATCTTTAACCGTGTAATTCTGCAAGCGTGGCGTGATTTGCGAGATTTGCTTGTGCTGGGGATGCGAAGATTTATCGTATCGGACGAATTTTTCTTCAGCTGATTACTTGCAAACCGGACTTTTATCGCAGGCGTGGTTTTTGCTGTTTCCGGGTTGTTTATCTTTGCTGCATGGTCCGAGATCATTCTTTTGCAAAGTAATACGTCACCATCCTTACAGTCCATACCTTTCGCTTTCATTAAAGCTGTTACTATTTTCTGAGTTTGTTTTTGAGTTTCTTTGGAATCATATGGAATTCAGGTGATTATCGCGGTGTCCAAAGATTCGTTGTTTGGGAGTACTACCGGTGGTTCTTCCCTTTTATGTAACGGGAAACTTTCATGCAAATTGCTGTTTGCGAGATCCAAGGGTTGTTTCCAGCTGCCTTGAAGTGTGTTGTTGTTGTTGCTGTGTGATGAGGATGCACTGGAAGATTGCATGGACTGGGGTCTGCTCATGTGTGAGGTGGTGCTGTTGTTGGAGGAAAACCTGTTTCGATCTCGTTCCTCTTTGAGTTCTCTCGTTAGGCTTTCAACTTTTGCCTCACATTGCAGCAGCTTCATGGTCATGTCATGCATTTTTTTCAGCATTTCATCCATTTTTTCTTCCATCGTTTTTGGCGCGTTTCCGTTGCTGTCTTGTTTTCAGTTTCCTCGGTTGTTTTGCTGAGTTTTCCGAATTTTTTTTCGGTGGATTCAATTCAAGCATGTTTCGCTGGTATGTTGTTGTTGTTGGGATTGTCTGAGGTGTTTGCTCTTGATGGTGTTGATGGTTTTGCTCTCTTATGGGAGGACATGATGCTTCTTGAATAATTTCCCGTGTGCTATTACTACTACTACTACTACTACTACTACTACTACTACTACTACTACTACTACTACTACAGTACTACTACCACTACTAGTAGTATAATATCGTTTTTTTAAGGTCGTTTTTTCGTGCCTTAAAACGACGCTTTTAAAAACGATTCACTCTCCTATTGATTTGGCGCACAATCAATACAAGAGCACAAAACACCCTAAAGAGCCCTCCACAGAGCACCCGTTGAATAAAGAAAAATAAAAGTCATCCAAAAAACCCTTATTTTTAATAAAATAAGTTTATTCATATATAAATAAACTTAAGAGTCCATTTTTGAAAAAATGGACTTATCTCACAAAGTCTCAAGCGAGACCATCCAATCGATTAAACTTTCATCATTGTTAATTTTTTTCTTCAATGCTGAAATAGAAGGGAAGACGAGAATTTCTTCCTCATCTCTTCCCACAGAAGCCAGAAAGAAAGTTTTCTTTTTTGGGGCTAACATGCTTGAATCTCGTTCAGTCCAAGCAAACGAAAACTTCTCAACTCTCTCAGCGGGTCTGCGAAGGAAAAATTTTCGGTCAGCGTGAAGAGCAGTTATGTCTGCTCTTTCAAGCCGAGCGAAATCGCGCGGAACCCTCACTAAGCGGGGGTTTTTCATCTCTGCTGGCGCCTCGGCTTCAACATCAACCCATGACTTCCAAAAACCTACACACACACCAATGTTGATTTTTGACAAATCAAAATCAACATTTATCATAAGTATCTCAAATATATTTGAGATTGTAGACTTACCCGCTGGGGCAGGGGCAGGGGCAGGGGCAGGGGCGGGATTAATGTTCATTCCTCCAACGCCATCAACTAATTCTTCAGGCTCTCCCATAGTCTATTACACACACCAAAAAGCATGTGTAATAGAAATTTCTTTGAATAAGAGTGGGGTTTAAACCCCTTGGTTTTTAAGAAAACCAATTACACAAAGTCTTTTTATTCCGAGTTGCTATCCGCACTCTCGGTTCTATAGACTCTGTGCATGTTTCTATTGTGTTCGCGTTTAAATCTACTATTAATGCTATCATTTACGTATTCGTTAATACCATCACTGGAGTATTTGTTAAACGAAGAATTAAACGACAAATGTTCTTTTTCAATACCAGCGAGAATTTTATTTAATACAATAGCGGTAAGTTGGCCACGATTATCATTTTTCCACTTATAGAAATTATCTCGTTCTTTGTTTATTTTTTTTTCCAATTTCTTTTTTTTCAAGAGAATAAGTCGGTCTTCCTCTACTTCATTATTTTCAATACTTAATCGTCGCAACATCTCATTAATAGCCTCTAGTTTTACTATGTCAGGCTGTTTCTTTTCAACGAGACGAGAAATTTCTGTATCTGCTTTAGAAATTCTTTCTTCGCAATTTATTTTATCCTTATTTAGTCTGTCCTTACAGGTTCTACGAATTTCGTATTCCTCCAACCAATCGGATTTAGTTTTGGTTCTGCTCGGAATTAAGTCCATTTTTTTTGCGACACTGCGACGAAAAAGCGAAATTCTGTCGCAGAGGTTGCGACACTGCGACACTGCGACACTGCGACACCGCCGTGTTTTGGTGTCGCATGGTGGTTTTCACGGAAATAGAATTTCTAGAATTTTCTCTAAAGTCGGATGTTATTGATGTGATTGATGAAAAACTTTGGGATGAGTCGCATATAGATGAATTGGGAGGGTGCTCACACTCGGTTTTCCGTGTCGTGGGTTCAATTCCTATTCGATTAGTTATGGGGCTCGTCGCTTTTTTTATATTTTTTTCGTAATCTCAAACATGTTTGAGATATTCAAATACTTCAAATACCTTTTTCCCTCTATCACTGGTAGGCTTATTAGGAGACGAGACTAATGGGTTCGGCGTAGTCATTGAGATTTTAGGTTGCGGGTTCAATTCCGAAGGATGTTGCGTCACCTAAATATATGCCTTTTATTTTTTTGCTTATAAATCTAGTATTACTTTTGCCTTTTTTTCTCTCCTACTACTCCTGATGTTCTCTGGTTGAATGTCTTCTCTTTTTAGCAGTTCTTTTGTTTTTTTCTCTTTAATAACTTCTTTAGTTTGCTCTTTCATATCTTTTTCTTCATCAACAGGTTTAATAAAATCAGTTTTTAATAAATCACGTGGACTTACTAACTCATCGTTATTTAATATGATTTTAAACCCCTTTCGCCCCTTGACTTTATAAATAATCTTGCTAAAAGTCTTACCGCCTTTGGAAAAAACATTTCTTTTGTTTTCCTTTCTTACGCTATCGCCAACATTAAATTCATCAATTAAATTATCACGTGTGATTTTCTGTTTATTTTTGTCTCTCCCGAAAAATACATCAACAGGTTTGGCTTGAATCCCTCTATGGACTTTATGATTATAAGCATCTACTAAGTCTTGAATATAACTAACCCAATCAAAATTACGATTGGTTTCAAATAAAAGGTCAAGCCATCTTCTAATACTTCTTATCACTCTATCAACAACCGCAAGCGCTCTATGGTCGCCAACTTCAACGACATCGTGTTTAATTCCATTTTCAATAAAATAATCACGAGTAGCACCTTTACATTCTCCTCCGCTGTCAGTTGTAATTGACTTTGGTTTATAAGGTATAGATTTCAAAGCATAATATACTTCTTTTGCTGTTTTATTTTTTAATGGAATGATTATTAAATATCTTGAATGACAATCAATCCAAACGAGCATCCAAGCATACCCCTTATTTCCTTTCTTATCTTTTATCTTACTCATATCTGCTAAGTCAAGAAAGACTTGGTCTAATGGTTTATCAACCCATATCGTGTTCCATATTTTTGGATTCTTTTTCTGGTAATTTCAAGGGCTTCTTCTTCTTTTGTTTTAACTACTTCTCCCGTTGGTGTGTCCTCAAGTTGGCTATTACGATTTGATTATTAATAATTGTATGTTTATTATCCATTTATACAAAATATGAAAATATTTTTTTACATATATAATGCCATCCGTAAAAGTCCTGAGAAAAGTATTAGGTGAAAAAAAAAGGAGACGATGTCCAAAAATTAGCAAATTAAAAAAGGCCGAACTGCTTAAATTAATGGAACATTATGGAAAGATGGTATCGGAAAAGAAAAAATTTAAGAAAACTACGAAACCACCGCCTAAGTTTAAACCTTCGGAAAAAAACAAACTTCTATTAAGACGACTAATGAGATTTCATTAACTGGAGATAAAATGAAAGACATTGAAATTATTAATGGAGAAATTGATGAAGTATATGAAATTGCGAAAAATTTACCTTCATATAAAGAACTAAGAAGAAATACTGCTGATAAACATTGAATTCAATTAGAAAGAATTTTATTGATAAATTCTACAAATATCATGAACCTGTGCTTAAAAAATTAGAAAAACATATAAAAAGCAATGATTGGAACAATACATTAAAAATTAATGCTCAACATTTTGCGGATGCTTATAAACTTTTTAACTTCAATCACAAGAGAGTTTAATAAAGATATATGGAATAAACGAGTTAAATTTAGTTGATAAATATCTTTTAGAATTTTAAGAAACATTTTTCAACATCATTATTTTTTTCTTTCTTAGCAGCTGAAGATTGATTATATACTTTTACACTTACACTGCTAGATTTTTTACCTTTCCCTTTCTTAGGTTTTGGCTCTTCTTCTTCACTACTCTCGCTTTCACTTTCTTCACTTTCCTCAGGCTCGGGCTTCTTGCTCTTCTTCGCTCTCTTAGTCTCCGCTTTCGCTCTCTTGATTTTCATCTTAGCCATCTTTTCAGCAATGATATCAGTGAAATCAACCTCATCCTCACTCTCACTCTTCTCCTCTGGGCTATCATTATCATGTTCAGTAATAATATCCTTAGCCAAGTTCTTTTCTTCAATTTTCTTTATTCTTTCCTCCATATCCTCATCTTCTTGCTTTACAGCATTTCGGTATTGTGCCAAAACATTTTTAGCATGCTCCATCTTTCGTTGTTTTGCTTTCGCTTTTATTCCTTCCACAGCATTACCCCAATTCTTACGACTTGCTTCAGCAGACGGCATTCTATACTAAGATTAATATATTTTTAGTATTTACAAATTAAATATTTATTAATATAATATGTCGCAATATAAATCACTCTTAGGCCTTAATGAGTTGGCCGTTGATAGTCTAAACATACTTAACTTAGACCTTACTAATACCAACATAGTAGGCTTAAACACAGACAGAGTGCCAGAAGACGCCGACCCCGTAAATCTTTATTACACTGACGGCCGATTTGATGCGAGATTATCTACCAAATCAACAACAGACATTAAAGAAGGAAAAAAATCTATACTATACAGAGCAACGAGTGAGGGACAACGACGAAGTCAAAGCCTCAACTCAACACCGTTCTAATACAAGTAATCCGCACCAAACCAGTCTATACAATCTCATAGACACAAACATATCCGCTCCAACGGTCGGGCAATACTTAACATATAATGATGTAGATGGTAAATGGAGAAATACAACCATTGGCTCAATTGATACACTCACAGATGTAGTCATAACCGCACCAATAGCCATGAATAGTTATCTCACATATAATTCAATAAACTGGGTAAATAAAACATTTCCGATAAATGTTGATGAATTCGGCAACATTAGTATGGGCGGTAATTTGAATATAACGGGAGTTAATTTCCTAAATACGAAAGATGTTGATACTTGGATATCAGAGCACGAAGACAATAATGATAAAGTGTCCGCGGACGGCTCAATTAATACACACAGCGATGTGTTAATTACAGGAACACCCGCCGATAACCAACTACTCATTTATAGCACAGGACAATGGCGTAATACGAACTCTCCATTTGTAAGATTAGATGGAACAGCAAACATGACGGGCGGATTAAATATGGGAGGATTTGCTATTTCAAATGTCGGTAATGTTGATGGTATTGATGTTTCCGCCCTTGACACTTCTGTGGTTAAACTAACAGGAGACCAAACCATGACAGGGAATAAAATATTTACTACTTATTTGGGTATAAAAGATTCAAATCCATTAAATACAGGTAAGTTATTCTTCAATTACAACAATAATACGGGTTCTATTTATTCGTCGGAGGCAGGTGGGGCAACGGGCTATCCACTAAGCCTTGTTGGTTCTTCCATACTTCTTGCTTCTACCACGGGGAGTGGGATAAAATTGACAGGCAATGTTTTAAATTTTAGTGGCACAACAGCAATCAGCGGACTTCCAGCACCATTCTATGACGGCGATGCTTCAACGAAGGCTTACACTGATACGAAACTAGCAAAGGATGGCACAACGGCTATGACGGGTAGTTTAAATATGGGAGAATTTGCGATTACGAATGTTGGTAATGTTGATGGTATTGATGTATCCACCCTTGATACCGCAGTCGTTAAACTAACGGGAGACCAAACAATCGGAGGAACAAAAACATTCAGCAATGCTATAACCGCAACACTTGGCATAACAGCAAATGATAAAATAACGACAGCAATAAACAAGCCAATAATTATCGGAGCAACTTCAAAGTTGGCAGGAATAACAGGTGGTTTAGAATTATACGGCACAGCATCTAATGCGAACGGCCCACATATACAATCATATATAAGCACAGACAATTACCCAACATTTCAAGTATTGAACTATCTACACGACACTATCTATATATCATTTGACTGTTTTTATAATTTTACTACTTGGAAATCTAGTGACTCGGGTTCATGTTTTCAAATAAGCAAAGAATTTGACCAACTTAACTTTAATTACAAAGTAGCAACAGCAGGCAATAGCATAGAAGGGATACAAACTTCTCATGCTTTAACCATCAGCAATGTGGGGGGAGTTAAAATATTTAATGATTTACATATGAACAGCAAAAAAATAACAAACTTAGCCACACCAACAGCGACAACGGACGGAGCAAACAAAAGTTATGTTGATACAAAAGACGGGCAAAATGTGAAGCTAACAGGAAACCAAACCATAGCAGGAATTAAGACATTTAGCAGTGCCCTTGAAATAACTGGAAATTCAACGAACGCGACAACAAAGGGAACATTTGTGGTTTTAACTCCACAGCCAATATAGGAACTATCGGATGCCTTGATATGGGCACGGGAGTAAATTATAACTTTGAAATAAATGCGAAAAAAATAAGTTTCATTATTGATGGAGCGATTGTCGGTTGGGTAAATGCTTCGGGGCTAGATTGTTATAGTAGCAAAATAGCCAACCTTGGAACTCCGACATTAGCGACGGACGGAGCGACAAAAGGGTATGCGGACACATTGGACGGGCAAAATGTAAAACTAACAGGAGACCAAACTATAACAGGAATTAAAACATTTAATGGAACAAGAACCGAGATAAAATATTTAACTCTAACAAACACGGCGGATTTTAATAATGTGGATATCACTAATGGCGGAAATATAACATATAATGGAGCGAGGATATTAAACCAAAACGGAGGAGACATATTCTTTTCACAGACAACGGGGGATTATCAATATTTCTTATTTACTTTAAACACCGATTCAAGTGGAACCGCAGACCAAAGAGGTTATGTATTTACGAATGTAGCATACGATGTAGCAAAAGGGGCGGGACTTTATATTTCAAAACTTTTGGATAATAAAAGTGCTTCGTCTGACATTGTTCGTTTTAATAATGCGGGTGGTATGAGGTTTTATGGTGCCTTAGATATGAATTCAAACAACATAACAAGTGCTGGAACAATAACGGGAACAACAATAACGGGGACAACGATAACGGCAAGCGATAAAATAACAACAGCAATAGGCAAACCAATAACTGTAGGACGAACAACAAAAGGCACAGGGGCAACCGGAGGATTAGAGTTGTATGGAACAGATAGCGATATTACGGGGCCAAATATACAGGCAATAACTTCATTGGATGCTTATCCAGTTTTTCAAAACCTAAACTGGGCACATAATAACTCATCATTAAATTTTGATTGTTATTTTGACGGCACCAACTGGAAATCAAGTTATTCTGGTTCAAATTTCCAAATATGGAAAGTAAGTAATAAACTCAGTTTTAACTATAAATCAGGAATAATGGCGGGGAGCAATATAACTTGGACTGAGGCGATGAACATAAGCACAGCGGGATTATTAACGGCAAATGCGGGGATAACTACAACGACATTAACGACGAGCGACAACATAGTAGTAGGTGCTGGCAAAAAAATATTTGTAGATAGAAGTGCGTTGGCAAATAATAAACTGGTCTTATGGGATGGAGGAACAGGTTCCACAACTGCTTTTCTTGGTTTTGGTATCAATAACAATACATTGATTTATAATGTTAATACCGACGATAGCCACGTATTTTACCATAGTGCGGCGACAGAATTATTTAGAATCAACAACACAGCAATTACCGCTTCAAAGCCAATAATTCTTACAACAACATCAAGCGGTTCTTTGACAATAAGACAAAAACTCGCCACTACTAATGACCCGCAACTATTTTTTAAATCAGGAGGATATACGAATTATGGTGTGCTTACTACTTCAACTGGATTGCTTCACGCTTGGACTACTTCAAACTCTACTACTGGCGAGCCTTCTGGTAATTATGTCTATATTCCTCTTAATGGTGATTGGACATATACATCGGACAGGAGATTAAAATCAGACATTAAAACATTAGACTGCGGGGATTGTTGCGAGAAACTAATGAAAATAAATTGTTGCTCATATTATTTGAAATCAGACGAAAAGAAAGAAAAAAGAACCGCGGATTTATTGCGGACGAAGTAAAAAAGATTTTTCCAGAATTTGTATCTGAAAGCGGAATAAAAGCGGATGATGGAGAAGGCTACCTTGAAGGCATAACATATACAAGTTTTATACCGATATTGGTCAGTGCTTTTCAACATATGGCGGAAAAAGTAGATAATTTAGAAAAACAAAATAATAGTCTCATGCTTATTATAGAAGACATATCCAAGCAATTGGCAGAAATCCGTGTAGAAGTATTTGGTGTTTCACGAAACACCTAACTGATTATCGCAAGCGATAATCAACGTATTTTCAAATGTCCAACAATATTATTAATACAACTAGACTTCACAGACCCCCACCTATTATGGATATGGATGGCGAACTAACTCCCGAATTAAAGTCTCGCGTTCTTGAAGTAGAACTAAAGACTGAAGTAAAAAAGATAGAGCACGAATTGGAAGACAACTGGAGTTGTTGTTGTATAAAAAACAGACCGACTGACAGCAGAATGATTAAATACTTATTTCAAATGGGTATCATTATAGCAATAATTACAATATGCTTAATAAAACTCGCTAAAAATAACTTACCTTGCGAGCAGGCTAATGTTTATGTAGGCATCCTTACACTACTCATCGGCATAGTGCTTCCATCGCCTTCTAGTTCAAAGAAGTGAGCATTCATAGGTATGTGTCATATACCATCTATTATCACCCGCACACATTAAAGGCAACGCCTCATCAAAACTACGGCACATATTATTTCCGTTACTTATGAAAACACACTTAAACCCCGTATCTACCCCTTGCTTTATACAATAAGCACACGACTCATTCTTTTTTTCGCTTATCCGTGAGTAAAAGTCGCAGGCAGTCCGACCTAACACAGACCACATAAACAATAATATTAATAACATTATTTTTGTTTTGGAATTCCTATATCATACAAAATATAGTATGACGGAGCACAAATACCAAAAGATTATTTTTCTGAGCAATGATTTTGCTGGAGGAAGCAAAACATTTAATAAAAATATTCAAATGTCATTCACACCCACCAAAATGAATGTAAAATTTATTCACTATATGAACGACCAGACAGAGACAAAAACCAGAATTCTTTACATGGATAGAATTGGATATATCGGAACATTTGCGGACAGCGCCACAGCAAACATTTCAAACCTTGGTTATAATTTGGGTGTTGTCGGATGGACTGACGGCCAATATACATTTAAAGTCCTTGAAACTGACAGCGGAAATATTGACACAGGAAATTTAGCGGGGCGAATTGTTGTGTGCCTAGAGTTTCTTGCTTAATATATAAGATGGAAAAAATCAATAGCATTAAGGTGAAGCCAGTAAAACAAGAGGGTGATGGAAATAAAAAAGCAAAGGGCTATAAATTATTCAATGAGCCGTATGCTAATATATTTCTACTTGCCAGAAAGAAGAGCGGGAAGACGACAGCACTCTTTGAAATACTGAAACGGACAACAGACAGAAAGACCCGTATTGTCATTATTGCTTCAACAATACACAAGGATTACATTTATAAAGCAATGGTAAAGCACTTTAAGAACAGAGGCAACCCAATGGCAATTTATACCTTTCTTAAATCAGACGGGGTGAATGTCATTGATTACGAATTAGACAAATTGAACAAACCAGACGAAGAGCAAGAAGGCGAAATCAAAGATAAAGAACCGATGGAGAAACCACAATTTCTTTATTTTGGAAAAGAAAAAAAACAGATAAAGGAGGCACCAAAAGAACGACCCAGCAAGTATATTTCTCCAGAGGTTGTTTTTGTTTTGGATGATTTAGGGAGCGGATTAAGAGACAAGTCCGTAAGCGATTTGTTAAAAAAGAATAGGCACTATAAATCAAAGGTGATTATATCAAGTCAGTATCTGAACGACCTTAGACCAGAAGCCATAAAGCAGTTAGATTATTTATTAATCTTTCCAAGCCAGTCTCAGGACAAAATGGAACTCGTGTATAAACACTTAGACTTATCTTTTGATTTTGATTACTTTCTTCAAAAGTATCACGAAGCAACAAAGGAGAGATTTAATTTTCTTTATGTTTCAAGTGTTGATGATGAATTACGCAAAAACTTTGCTTACAGATTAAAATGAATAAAAAAATTTTGTAAATAATTATTTTTTTCTATAGTATAATGGTAGTAAAAACAACTCGTGTTGAAGTTATTCCAACAATCGGCAAGCGAACTATTAACTCAAGCACAAATATGGCTGGAGGTAAAAAAGTATCTCGGAAGAAGGGCAAGGGACAGGCTGGCGGTAAAATTAACTGGGCAAAGGTTGGAAGAACCGCAATGGCAGTGAATAAATTTCTTCGTGATAACAAGATTATTTCAAAGACCGCGAATGCTCTTGGTGATGTCGGGGTTCCATATGCGTCTCGTATAGGCTCTACCGCAGCGAAACTTGGTTATGGCAGGCAGAGTGGACGTGGCGCCTTGAAGTTTTGAAAAAATATCAATTGAAATTATTGGGAAATATTTTTTTGCTGATATAATATGTCGGCTAAGACTAAGCGAATAAAAAAGACAAAGGTAAGACCCCCGCGGGTTTATAGAAAAGCGGGAAGCCGTATATTATCCAGAAGGGTAAAAAATATTATCTTAATTTCGGTAAGAAAACAAATGATATGAGCACACTTCAAATTGTTAAACTTTTTATGAAATACTTAAGCAGACCAAAAGCAAAGCGGGCAAGAGCAAAGAAAAAAGATTTGCGAAAAGTCCAGAGCCTGTCAGAGATTGAACAAAATACGAGAACAGCCATTAATGACCACTTAGACAAACTCAGAAAGGAAAAATACGAAAAGATTGATGAGATTGACCAAAAAGAGAAAAAAGCACGAGATGATGCTGAAGAAGAAAAGAAGAGGCAAGAAAGAAAAGACATAGCCGATGCTAAGGAAAGACAGGAAGAAATAGATAGGGAAATGAAAAAGGAACAGCGACTTATTCAGGAACTAAATGCGGAACGACGACATAGACAGGGTTTATTGATGGCTCCACTAGCACCGCCTATGATAAAACCGCCACCGCCACCACCACAAGGACGACCACCAAGGAGAACGAAGGGAGTTATTGTAAAGGATGCGGAAGAAGAGGAGAAACATAAACAAACAAAACGGGAAAAAATAATTGATGGCATGTTTGCTGAGACTATTAGAAAGAAACGACGAAATGCGCATCCTTCTAATGAAAAGATTATTCAAAAACTAAGATTTATTGGACATGTTATCCATGACATAAAACCATCAAGAGGTGGAAAAATAAACTATTCTGAAATGTTAAAACAATGGCTATACAAAAGTCCTATTATAACTGACCAAGTGTTGAATTCACAACAAGCATGGGTTGAATTTGATTTATGGAGAAAAGGTGCGGTAGCAAAAAAGAAAGAAGAAGTAGACAATCTCCAACATGTTGGAGATAGCAATGAGAACAAAGAAGAACAAGACAATAAAGAAGAACAAGACAGTAAAGAACAACCTGTTATACAAGAGCCTGAAGATGCGCAAGCAAATATGACTGAAGCAGAAACCGAGCCAGAATCAGATGCGGTAGGAATTGGTAAAGTCGGTAAGGGGCTAATGACTAGTGAAATCAACGACATAATGAAAAAACACGAAAGGTATTTGGGAACAATTGCCAGCGATGAAATTCATAGGCTAAATCCAGAAAAAAGAAAGCAATACGGATTTATTATGAATACCGACCCGAGCAACAAAAAAGGACAGCACTGGATGGCTATATGGGTAAGTCTAAATAAAGATAGGAGTGTTGAAGTGTATGACCCTTTGGCTGAATATCAACCGACGGAAGACTTTCAACAACAAATGAAACGACTAATTGACCGAAGTAATCCAGATAGTTATTTGTTAATGAAACTTAATCAAGTTAAAGAACAATCTGATACAAGCGACACATGCGGATGGCATAGTATGAGGTTTTTAATGGAGCGGGCGAAAGGAGTGCGATTTAAATTCGCTAGTGGATACACAGACTTAAAAGAAGAAGAAGCGGAAATGTTAAAAGCACAGAATGGGTATGGAGATGATGAGGGATTTAATACATTTATCTAAAATATTATTTACATAATATAGCGATGGACTACAAAGGGGGTAGGTCAAGTTCCATCTATTACATAAACAGCAAAAACCGAATAACTGGCACAGACAGCGACTTCACTCACGAAGTCAATATGAAGGGGCTAGACAATCCAACACATTGTAAAATTCTTCATATCTATGTGCCGAAGTCGTATTACTCTGTGGCTTCACCATATAATACCTTTACACTTAGCGAAGACGGGTATGAGGCTTTAATTACGATACCCGAGGGAAACTACACGATGAACAACTTAAAAAATAAACTATCTGAGATATTGACGGCAGAAAGTCCTAATGACTATACTTATGTTGTATCAAGTAATAATACCAACATAGAACCAGAAGATGGCAAATTAAAATTTAGTGTTTTAAATAATGGAGGTATTCAACCGCGGTTTATATTTGATGCTGATACCCGTATTCACGAGGTTATGGGCTTTGATAGAAATTCAACATATTTCTTTGCTAATGATTTTATTAAATCACCAAATGTAATTATTCTAACTGGTGAAAAAACATTATATCTTCAATCGGACTTAGTGAATGAAGGTGATAATCACGTGCTACAAGAAATATACCCAGCCAACGAAATCCCGTTTGGCGCTGTCATTTATGATGGCTCTGGTAGCGAATACGGGAAAACATTATCCGCAAGTTCAAATAATGTATTTAGGTTTTACTTGACGGACGAAAACGACCAAGCAATTAATCTTAATGGTTTGGGTATCGTTATGACATTATTGGTTTATCGTGAAACTAATTATTTTAGTTTATTTAATTCATTCTTCAATTTGTTAAAATCGCGGTAGGGTAATTTAGTCACCTTTCGGGACAAATGACACAACACTAGTGTTGTGTCTAATTTTAGAATTATTTATTTTTTTTCTACACTATTATATATTGTGGTGAATTAGTTAATTTACAACACTTCAAAAAAAAGAAAAATGCCCGTCCAATACGGAGGAGAACTAGTCCATCAGACTAAGGAACTGCTCACTGGTAAGTATGAATTGAACAAACTTACCACTCGTGAAGGCTCGCAACCTGTCGCACTTACTACTGCTGGTGGTCTGGAAAACACCTTTGAAATTCCTACTAGACCTTTGAACCTTGCGAGGAGTGTGTTACGATTTACATACACTCCGTCTGGTGGAGGTGCTGGCGGTCGCTACAATCGTATATATATGGATTGTCTGTCTATGATTAAAACTATTGAATTGCGAAGCCGAAGCGGGCAGTATCTGTGTAATCTTCAACACGTAGGCAATTACACTAAGATGATTTGGAAACCCGAGATTAAATATGAAAAATTTATGGCACTTGAAAACCATGGTGGTGGTGTGGCTAGCGGTGCTATGCTTCAAAAGTGTAATGCTGGAAAAGTTGAAATTGGAAGCGTAGCGGAAAGAAAGACAATTACTGATGCGGCAGATGTAGCAGGTCTTAAGGCTGCAGTTCAAGGTTATTACAAAGTGCCTCTTGTTAATGCCCGCCGTCATAATGATACTGCTCTCGCCGATAGCACTGCTGGGGATTATAGTTTGGTTAATGTTCCTTTTGAGGAGGCTAAGTATTTCGAAGGCGGTGCTGATAATACAGCCACCCCTGTTATTAATGTTAAGTTTCCTTTGGGTATGTTGTTTGGCACTATTTTTGAACTTGACAAGACTATTGGATTTAATGAAATTTTGGATTTGCGGATTGTGTGGGCTGAAACCAACCGCTCTTCATTCTATGGCACTAATGTGAGTTCTATTTCCACTGGCGCTGCCGCTACGACCTCTGGTGCTATCGTCTCTAACCTAAATCTATTCCTTGCTGTTGAGACTGACCCAAATGTCATTCTCGGAGTCCAGCAAAAGATTGCGGGTGAAGGTTTTCCATTTAAGATTGAGTATCCTATCGCTTGGAAGCAAAGTCTTCAAACGACCCAGCAAAATTTTGTTATCAAAATGAACCGCTCGCAGGGTGAGAGAATTCGTCGTATCTATACATCTGTCTTTAACAGCACTGAGAGTGCCAATACTTCTTTTGATAATGATAATAGAGCAGATGGTAAAGTTATTACTTATTACACAACACTTGATGGAACTCGTCTCCAACAATTTGACATTGACACAACTGAGAATGAAGACTATATGATTTTGAAGGATAAGTTGAAGGGGAGTGCTATCCTAAACAGCGATGTCTATCATTACAACTGGTTCCACGTAGATACTTGGGATAACAACCGCCCGCTGTGCGATAAGGATACTGACGGCTATGAGGTGAGTGGTCTAAGCCTTGACACCGAGAGACGATATGAATTTTCGGCGACTACTCCAAATGCTATCCAAAACCATTACACTTATGCCATTCTTCAGCGAAGTGTGCTTGTTAAGGGAATTGAAATTTTGATGTCGTAGAAAGATTAAAAAAATCTTTCAGCAAAAGGTTTGGTGATAAATTAGTCCCTTGGGACAATTGTTGATAGTTTGCTATCAACTTAATTAATTTTTGATGGTTAATTTTTTTTTTTTTGATGATATAGGAACAATGACCACTCATCAGAGAAATTTGATTGCAGAAAATCCTGACGGCGAATTTATAAATGTCAGCGTTGGATACGATGGTAATATTGAAACAAATAATTCAAAAACCGCTTTTGGCGAAGCAGTAGTAGGACAATTAACGCCAGTTTTACAGGAAATCTTTCCATAAACCATTAATACTAGGATATGGACAAAAACAGAAACAAAATCATCTGTGTCATTTTTGAATAATATGGCTGAATTGAAAACAACTGCTGATGCGACAGCGGATGCTAGATTGGTAAGTAAAAGGAGAATAAAATATAGAACTGGAACAGGTGTCCTTGCCCGCTTTACTGCTATATGGACAACGGATGATACAAAAGATTACTATTCATTTATTGGAATAGGAAATGACCTTAACGATGGATTTTATTTTTACAAAAATCAAGCAGGAATGAATATTGCACATTGTGCGGGAAATGCTGTAGATTATATTGACCAAGCAGACTGGGACGACCCTTGCGATGGAAATTATGCTATGCCAGACTTAGATTGGAGCAAAGGAAATGTATTTCAAATTCAATTTCAGTATCTTGGGTTTGGCGCTATTAAGTTTTATATTGAAAATCCCATAACAGGATTATTTCAATTAGTTCATATGATTGAGTATGCGAATGCGAATGATGGTGTAAGTCTGCGAAATACGACATTACCCTTTACAGCAGTAATGAGAAATGATGCAAAGACTGGAATACAAATTCTTAAAACAGCGAGTGCTAGTTTATTCATTGAGGGGTCAAATACTATTAATACAAGTATTACAAATACTGCGGAAGGAGACGAAAAAACGAGCATCACTGAAAGCCCCATTTTAAGTATCAGGAATAAAGCACTATTCAATAATAGCCTAACCAACTATTCAAATGTCTTTCCTTCCTTATGCTACATGTACAGAAGAAGGTTGTATATTAAAAGAATAACCAGCAAAATGAAACTGATGTTTTTCTTCAATATGGTAAGTATAAAAAAATGAAAATTGAAGATGTCGCTAAGATTGACAAACCATACCTTGAATATTTAATTCAACAACCTTATTTTAATAACAAAGATGCGGTAAAAAAATATCTCTGATATTCGTAAATCCACACTCCCGCTACCGCTCCCGTGTGTTTTACGAACATCGCTTCCCGCTTATTATTTTTTTTTATTATTTACTTCACTTTTGAACGATGTTTATGAGCAAGCGAAAATGAGCGTAGGGAATGAAAGCGATGCTCATAAATATCTAGTGGTCTTCAATAAAGTTCGCGATTACATTAATATTACTACCAGCCCCAGCCGACACAGCCTTCTGTGTGAATGTCAAAATATCGCTAGGAGTTAATTGAATGTCATAAGTTCTGAGATTAATCTGCTGTGTTGATGCGGCATTTACATAAATCTTAAAAATTGTCGTTCCGTTGGCGATGGCCGTCGCTTTTGTGTCTGTATCTACGATTGAAGTTGCGGCATCAACATCAGCAAAATCAGCCCCTGTTAGCGTCCCATTCAATACCATTCTGACGACATTTGACTTAGTATCTTCATTTGTAATACTTACCAGTAAATTTTTCAAACCACGGCTGTTTCATAACCCATTCAAGATATGGCTTATCAATAACCGCTACATCTTGAATTTTCTTGCCACGATATTTACCAAATGGAAAAGTATCCTTTGGCTTGCCAGCCCGCGCATTTTCAATAATTTGGATTTCGTCAGTAATTATCTTTTTAACGTCGGTAAGAGAAAATGTTTCTCAAACTTCTCGCATAGTCTGGTGAGGGCGGTCATTAGTGGATATAGAGTGGTAAAAAAAATTTATTGAAAAAAATTAATTATTTATATTGTTATTTTATAATTGCGCTATCGTTTCACTCGCTCATAAACATCGTTTGATATCCGTAAGGAATACTATCATTTTCATTGATAAACTCCCGACCTTGCCATTTATTATCATTAACTTTCTTTTTTATGTTTGTAGTATGAACTATGCTGAAATGGTTAATGTTTTGCTGTTTGCTATTTCGTGATAAATGAATTTTCTTCATTTGAAAATCTCTAACATTTTCAATGCTTTCACCTAAATCCATCTTTTCATATACTTCTGGATTTAACCCCTTTGAATTCAACCCCTTACCTCTAAGGTGGTAGTATCTCTTTTTTACTCCTTCGTTTTCGTAGCATTCAATTATATGAACTCCTTTGTCTTTATGTTTCAAATCATTCTTAGTAAGGTAAGGGAGAAATGCTTCATTCGTTGTAAATTCTAACATATACAATTTAGGAGCAATCCATATTCCTCTTATTATCTTACAGCAATCTCCTAAGTCATCCGTTATTCCTCCGAGAGATTTATCACCAAGCCTTTTGATTAGTTTGGCGAACCTAACATGCAACACTAGACTATCGGTATCGGTGTAATAGAAATCAGCCTCTATGTCTTTATTTGGATTAGCCTCTTTTATGTAGTTATACATAATTCGCCTGCTATATGCTAGAATGAAAGCCCCGTAGTGAGAAGGTTTTGTAATACTCTCTTCAATTATTACTTCCTTTCTAGGCATTCCAGATACGTGCCAAAGTTTGTTTCCGTCTTTATCTTTGAATTCAACCACATCAGATATATAATTTTTCGTCCAAAATTTCCAATACTCCTCATTTGATTTAATATATTCTGCTTCTGTTGGGATAGGTCGTTGTATCATCTTTCCGTATAACGAATTCATAAATAGTTTGGCTAATAAATATTGCGGTGTGCCTTTTTCGCTATTTTCTTTTGCCTTAAACATTTCTAATATATATTCTTTGAATACTGGTTCTTCCTCTTCTGTATAGTATCCTTTATGAATTGTTATATCGTAGCCCTCCTTAATCATATCTTCGATATCAACACTTGTGAGCCATTGGTCTTTCATATCCGCTAAATTCCACTTTAATGAGCCCATTTTATTTCTCTGCCCTATTCTTGAATGTAATATGTCTTTTGGTGAGATATAATCAACATTGTAAATACCGATAGGAAGATTATTATAATCAAATGGTGCGATAGCCAGTTTAATTTCTCCAACCATAAATAAATTAAGCATCGCTGTTGGGTATAAAGATACGACATCCGCATCAACTAAATAATCGGTTAATTCGTCAAATGTGATTTTCCGGGCTAAGTAGTCCTTGTATTGTTTTGAAATAAATCTTTTTTTGCTTGGATATGTTCTTGCTCCGATAACCGCTTTTCTAAACGCTTTCTCTTCTTCAATAGTTGGGAGTCTTACATCGTGCTTACCATCAATCATTTTCTTCCAGATATTAAAAGCAAGGCTTGAAGTTGAAATGTATGAAGTTAAATTCACTGAGTGTTTTTCAAATATCTCTGTGTTTATTTTGTCATATAACTCTTTTAACCCAATAACATCACACTTCAAATATTCAAGACACTTATTTCTTAACTCTTCACTCATCGTTTCCCAAGTAGAAGCCTTGTCGTGGTCGAAATCTCCTTTAAGAGTTTTACATTTCATATTTTCTAAGTTTTCTTTTAATGTCCCCTGAGTATGCTTACACATATCCCACATTTTGATATTTTCAAATTGTAAAGAGATTATTGAGCCGTTATTAATCATATGTGATTTTGGTTTGATACCTCTTCTTATTAATTCCTGTTTAATAAAGTAGTGGTCAAAGTTCGCCCCGTTAAAACCATTCACATATAAAATTGATGCTTCTTCATCTTTCTTCTTTTTCTTTCTTACTCCTGCTACTTTCTTGACTGGATTATGTAGTTTGTTAGCCCATTCTAATGCTAACTTTCTTCCTCTCTCTAAGACTAAATCAAGAAATTTAGAAAACAATCAACACCAGCGAAATATTTAAATCCTTCCGTCCCTTGAGTATATCCGACTATATAGCAGTCGTGAATATCAAAGCCGTCAGCAAGCGTGTTATTTCTAAAAGTTTCGAGGTCGTAATGAAGAAGTTCATCTTTATTATTATATTTTTCTTTATGCGCCTTCGTTATTAAATGTCTCTTTCCATTCTTTAATATTTCTCTATTCGCATAATTTATCATTTTTGGATTACAAGTGTGTTTTTTGATATATTTCCTTAAACATTGTTCGAATTTTTGTTTGTATCTTTTAGTTAATCCGAAATAATGGTTGTTCTCTAAATAAATCATAATGTCTGCTTCTTCTCCGATATTATTCGTGCTTATAGTTTCTCTTGTTAAGGCGTTTGTTATTTCATATGTCTTTCAAAGTATTAAGGATTTTTACGGCGGTAGAGAATGGTATAGGGCAATCATTAGAAAGATTGAATTGTTCTCTAATATCATTACATCTTTTTCTGTTAATAAGTGGCATATTAAGAATGTCTTTACAGAGAAAGAATAAACAATTATTATTCTTGCAAGCGGGAGATATCAATATATTTTCATCCGATATTGTTTTTTTACATTTGTTTTTTCCTTCATAACAACCGCCTCCGTTTCCTTGAACTACTACTACCTTAGCGTATTCAATGATTCGGTCATAACCTAGTCCAGACGCTTCAATATTACTTATGTTAAACTCATTCAACATTTCAATAAAATCGTCATAGTTTTTTATTTGAAACGAATTAAATGTTTTCTTTTTATAATATCTATTTAATTCTTCGTGGTCGGTTATGTAGGTTATAGTAATATGAACATCAGCATTTCCTGTCATACCATTTCTTTTCGCATCTAATAGTATAGGAAGTAGAACCTCTCGCTCTAATGCGTCAGTATCATAAAAGTTTATATAATCCTTGCTTCTCGTATGTAAGAGAGTTTAATCTATTGTCTCGCCTAGATTTTAACTCCACTACTTTAAATTCCCTTTTGTTTTCTCTTGTTGTAGTTTTCTTCAAATTCACCCTTACCTTCGCTAGTTCTACATTTTCCTTCGTTGGTCTGGGCGGTAATGGTGGTGGCATATTTTACTTTTATATTAGTGAGGATATAAAAATAATGAAAATAAATTAAATTGTTTTACCTTTTTATATATATAAGATTGTCTTACCTTTAACATGAAATTCATTCATAAAAAATCATTTTTTTTCTCGTTTTTTTGTTGTTTTTTTATACTCGTCTCGCCTTCATTTCTTCATATTCCTTAAGTTTTCTGTTTCGTTCTTTTAATTACTCATTCCTTTTGATTAATTTCATCCTTATTTCTTTTGTAATATGCGAGCGCATTTTCGGAGTTAGCCTTTCGTTTGTCCTCGGGTGTGAGATATTTCTTGTGTCTCCCCATATCTATATTATAAGTAATATAATTTATTTCTTTAAATGGTTTTACATTTTATTATTTAATACAATCATCACCATTAATTTAAGTTGTGCGATTGCTTCTTCACAAATTTGCCATTTGTGGATATTCAACATTGTTGAATCCGCTAGTAGTGCTTTGTTTCTCTGTTCGTTCCAAAACTTAAAGGCTTTGCTATATCGTTGAAGTGTTTCTCTTCTAGTGTATTTCTTAATCCTTCTATCGCCCGCTAATGCTTCTGGAAAATGTAAGTTGTATAGTTCTTTCAATTCCTTGTCCGCTTGTATCATTATAGAAGTCATATTATATAAGTAATAATATTTATTTCTTTAAATGGTTTTACATGTTATTTTATAACATTATTATAACAAATCACGAGTGATTTTTACAATATCTTTCAATGTAGTCATTTCTACGAATTATACGAATAACTTTATGTCCTCCTATCATAACTTCTTCTTTCTCTGCGAAGTGGTCTCTATGAAAGTCAGATTTTTCGTGTTGATATTTTCCATATATACCTATTACTTTACCACATACACATGTATATTTCTGTTTTCTTCTTTCCTTTACATATTCTGCTCTCTTATGTTTGCGCGTAATCTCAAACATGTTTGAGATATTCTATACAAAAGACAAAATTGTTTTTTACAATATTTTTCTCTCAGTGCTAGATTGGGGGCTCTTTAGGGTGTTTCGTGATCTTGTATTGATTGTGCGCCAAATCAATAGGAGAGCGAATCGTTTTTAAAAGCGTCGTTTTAAGGCACGAAAAAACGACCTTAAAAAAACGATATTATACTACTACTACTACTACTACTACTACTACTACTACTACTACTACTACTACTACTACTACTACTACTAGTATAGTAGTATAGTACTACATACTAGCAGTAGTTAGCAGTAGTATTAGTAGCTATAGGGCCTGCTGCGGGTGGCTTAAGTAATGCATAATTTCATTCATTTTTTTTAATCAAATTTTCAGAAATAGCATTGCATACTTTGAAAAATATCGCAATACATCACGCATTCCATGCAGAGTCGTGATCCTCAAATTCAGGATCGCCCAGTGAACGAGTCCCAAAAACGCCACCAACACACAATCACCACCGACAGTGAAGGGCCTGCTGCTTGTGGCTTGAGTAAGTATGCATAATTTCATTCCTTTCCTTGGCTCCCATCCGAATAGACTTTTTTCTGCACACTGACGCCATTTTGACCAATATCCCGTCTGAATTCAGCGTAGAAATGGAAAATATCGAGTCAGAATTTATAAAATATCCACATCAATTTGGCTTTTTATATTTTATTATTATTAAAAAATAATATATACAATAAGCAAGGTTTAATGAGAAAGAGACTAAAAAAATAAAGAAAGTAGAGCTTGCTAACTTACTAATGACACGTCAATATTTAATTAATTATTTGGTTTGTTTTTTATGGTGGCACCTAAAGCGGGAACCTTTGATTGCCGGGTCGTGATACTGTCAAAACATGAGGTCAGAACCAAGTGAAAAAAAAATGATTGGCCCGTGCTGCTCGCTTTGTTGTGATTCATCTTTCATCAACGTTGCACTTACGAAATCGCATTGTATCATGCATGCACATGTACCTCTGATGCAGTAATCACTATCACTTTCAAGTTCTTTTCCACGCGTTAGTACATTTTTCAATGAGAAGACATGTGGCTTACCCACTCATCATACTTCATCACAACATCATCGGTAACCGAATAATTCCAAGCAATAGATCCGGGTTCAACTCCCGGCCGATGAAATTTTTTGTCGTCGGTTGGATAGCTCCAAAAGCAAAAAGATTGAATAGGTAAGTGTATTTCGTTGTTGGTTGAATAGATTGCCATGGTTGTTGATTGAATAGATTGCCATGGTTGTTGGTTGAATAGATTGCCATGGTTGTTGGTTGAATAGATCGCCAGAACAAAGATGTAATTTGATGTTCGTTTGTCGGGGTTGTATGCTTGCATGTATGTATAATTTGCAAATATTGGATCATATCCTTGAATGTATTGTAAATTTGTAGCAAAGCATGGAGTGCTTGTGTGTGTATGCATTTTGGTTGTTGTTTGGATAGATTGCACAAACAAAAACCAAAACATAATTTGATGAATGTCTGTAGTACAATGGATCATATGCAACAATTTCTGCAATGGTTTTTTTTGGTAGATAAGCATGGATGGCTTTTGGTTTGGGTTGACTGCCTTTATGGTTCTTTCTGCTCACCCGCTGGCCGCGACACCAAGCTTAGGTATTTTGAGTAATCTGTCTGTCTGTCTGTCTGTCTGTCTGTCTGTTTGTGTGCCTGTCTGACTGACTGTCTGTCTGACTGACTGACTGACTGATTGTGTCTTGTCTGTCTTTTCTGTCTTTTGTGTCTTTTCTGTCTTTTCTGCCTTTTCTGTCTTTTCTGTCTTATCTGTCTTATCTGTCTTATCTGTCTTATCTGTCTTGTCTGTCGTGTCTGTCTGTCTGGTATGTCTGTCTGGTCTGTCTGGTCTGTCTGTCTGGGCTGTCTGGTGTGGTCTGTCTGGTGTGGTCTGTCTGGTCTGGTCTGGTCTGGTCTGTCTGGTCTGTCTGTCCCGTCTGTCTGCCTGTCTGACTTGTCTGTCTCTCTGTCTGTCTCTCTGTCTGTCTCTTGTCTGTCTGTCTGT
>WBZZ01002334.1:200000-210000 GCA_019918135.1 Paulinella micropora | reverse complement strand
ATGCATGCATGCATGCATGTACATAGATACACACGTGCATACATCATACATACATACATACATACATACATACATACATACATGCATGCATACATACATAAATGCATGCACACAAACACACAAACATACGTACATACATCCATACATACATGCATACATACATACATACATACATACATGCCTATAGGTAGACTCGAGTATATCGCTTTAGGAGGGCCGAAAGGAACGAAGACAGAGTACGAGAATTTTAAGATTGAAGCTGTCAACATCATTTGTCTGGACGATGCGGCGCAGATATATGCAGGCGGTCCTTAGGCGAGGGATATATATTAAGGACAAGTGAAAAATTTCGGCGAGTGATTTTTCACCGCAGAATACGTTTTTTTTTTGCATAAAACTTTGGGTGGCCGGAATTCTTCCCTGGTCTTTCACTGCATGATACGTTATTTTCTGCCAAAATTTGAGGTGGCAGAAATTTTTCACTTGTCTTTAACCCCCCCCCCCCCCCCTTCAAGTCTTCAGTGAAAGTTAACAAAAAATATATCATGGGATTCAGCACATGTTCTACTTGAATTGTGAGAAAGTCAGAGAGGGTACCTGGTGTCGGAGCTAGGTGCGCAGGACTTGGACAGTAGACTACTAGTACTTACATGACACTGTGTGTGTGTGTGTGTTGTTGTTGTTGTTGTTGTTGTTGTTTGTTTCTTTGTTTGTTTGTTGTTGTATTGTTGTTGTTGACACTTCATGTACTTTTTTTTTCTCTTTTTGTATCTCTTGATACCTCTTCCATTTTATCTTTTCCTCTGGACGACACAGTTGTCACCAAATGTCACCCTCACAGAGGAGGGAAAAAAAGGCAGCGATCTGAACAAGAAATTATTGTGATTATTATAATCATTATTATCATTATTATCATTATTATTATTATTATTATTATTCTTATTATTATTATTATTATTAATATTATTGTCACACTTGCTAAACAGAGTTCCAGCCCAATGGCCTCAAGGCGTTAAACTGTGACGCCAACTCATAACCCTTTGGTGGTAGATGCTGGGGAGGAGGGTCGTTGCGCGCGTAAAAGATCTTAAACTCCGCATATGCTGGTTGATAGCCCAGGACCCAGCAGACACCAGATTGTTATGGGTGGGGTTTCGAGGCAGCTCTAGCAACCGCGCTTGGTGTATGCACTTGCACATTCGGTGACGTCTTGCAAGAGGTTGCTGGGACTGCGGAATAACCTCGGCTTAGTGCAGTCTTGCCCTCAGGAGCTCCATCGGTGGCCCCGATCATCAGGCGAGAGACTGATACGGGGGTGGAGGACCTCGAACAAGGGTATTGGAGGCTTATGTCCGTTGAGGATATGCCATCAGCTGCATCAGTACGCCTCAGATATAGTAAATCTGCCTTGGAGTGTTGACTGTGACATATTTGAGGGAAATCCCGATGAAAAAACCTAGTCACACTTGCTAAACAGAGTTCCAGCCCAATGGCCTAAGGCGTTAAACTGTGACGCCAACTCATAACCCTTTGGTGGTAGATGCTGGGGAGGAGGGTCGTTGCGCGCGTAAAAGATCTTAAACTCCGCATATGCTGGTTGATAGCCCAGGACCCAGCAGACACAAGATTGTTATGGGTGGGGTTTCGAGGCAGCTCTAGCAACCGCGCTTGGTGTATGCACTTGCACATTCGGTGACGTCTTGCAAGAGGTTGCTGGGACTGCGGAATAACCTCGGCTTAGTGCAGTCTTGCCCTCAGGAGCTCCATCGGTGGCCCCGATCATCAGGCGAGAGACTGACACGGGGGGGTGGAGGACCTCGAACAAGGGTATTGGAGGCTTATGTCCGTTGAGGATATGCCATTAGCTGCATCAGCTCAGATATAGTATTAATATTATTATTATTATTATTATTATTATTATTATTATTATTATTATTATTATTATTCAGCTCAATGGCCTCAAGGCGTTAAACTGTGACGCCAACTCATATCCCTTTGGTGGTAGATGCTGGGGAGGAGGGTCGTTGCGCGCGTAAAAGATCTTAAACTCCGCATATGCTGGTTGATAGCCCAGGACCCAGCAGACACCAGATTGTTATGGGTGGGGTTTCGAGGCAGCTCTAGCAACCGCGCTTGGTGTATGCACTTGCACATTCGGTGACGTCTTGCAAGAGGTTGCTGGACTGCGGAATAACCTCGGCTTAGTGCAGTCTTGCCCTCAGGAGCTCCATTGGTGGCCCCGATCATCAGGCGAGAGACTGACACGGGGGTGGAGGACCTCGAACAAGGGTATTGGAGGCTTATATCCGTTGAGGATATGCCATTAGCTGCATCAGTACGCCTCAGATATAGTATTATTATTATTATTATTATTATTAGCCCAATGGCCTTACGGCGTTAAACTGTGATGCCAACTCAAACCATTTGGTGGATGATGCTGGGGAGGAGGGTCGTTGGGCGCCTGTCGAAGATCTTAAACTCCGCTATGCCGGTTGATAGCCCGTGGATCCAGCGGATACCAAATTGTTATGGGTGGGGTTTTGAGGTAGTTCTAGCAACCATGCTTGGTGTACGCACTTGCACATGCGGCAACGTTTTGCAAGAGTTGTTGGGACTGCGGAATAACCTCGGCTTAGTGTAGTCTTGCCCTCAGGAGCTCCATTGGTGGCCCCTATAATCAGTCGAGAGACTGACTAGGTGGGGATGGAGCACCTCGAACAAGGGCATGAGCCTCAGCTGCATCAGTATGCCTTAGTGTTGACTGTGATATATTTGAGGGTAACACCTGATGATAAAAACTTAGTCACGCTTGTTTATCAGAGCTCCAGCCCAATGGCCTTACGGCGTTAAACTGTGATGCCAACTCAAAACCATTTGGTGGATGATGCTGGGGAGGAGGGTCGTTGGGCGCCTGTCGAAGATCTTAAACTCCGCTATGCCGGTTGATAGCCCGTGGACCCAGCAGATACCAAATTGTTATGGGTGGGGTTTTGAGGTAGTTCTAGCAACCATGCTTGGTGTACGCACTTGCACATTCGGCAACGTTTTGCAAGAGGTTGTTGGGACTGCGGAATAACCTCGGCTTAGTGTAGTCTTGCCCTCAGGAGCTCCATCGGCGGCCCCTATAATCAGTCGAGAGACTGACTAGGTGGGGATGGAGCACCTCGAACAAGGGCATGGAGGCTCATGTCCGGAAACGGATCGTGCCATCAGCTGCATCAGTATGCCTTAGAGGAAGTATTATTATTATTATTATTATTATTATCCCTGAAAAGTGTTGGAGTAGGGGGTGGGGGGTTTGGGGGGATGGGGAAAATGGAAATTGTGTACCCTTCCCCCCCCCCCCCCCCCCCACGACCCCGCATTTTCGCACCCCTGTAAATCATGGTTTGTGGGAACGGGAAGGAGTTGGGAGCTCATATATGGAGAGTGGCTAGCCCCAGACTTGATCTTGATGCTGATATGATTTTTTTGGAATTCACGCAAATATTTGCGTTAGGGCAGGGTCCTGGATGCGCAAAATTCCCTTTTTTTTTTTTTTTTTTTTTTTTTTTTTTTTTTTTTTTTTTTTTTTGTCTATTTTTGCACCCCCTGTCCCTATAAATCATGGTTTGTGGGAACCAGGAGGAGTTGGGCGCTCATATTGACAGGGTGGCTAGCCCCAGACTCGATGTTGATGCCGATATAGTTTTTTCTGGAAATCACGCAAATATTTGCGTTAGGGGAGTGTCCTGAATGCCAAAATTCCTTGTTTTTTGGCCTTTTTTTGCAGCCCCCTATAAATTATGGTTTGTGGGAACCAGGAGTTCGGAGCTCATATCGGCAGGGTGGCTAGCCCTAGACTTGATGTTGATGCTGATGTAATTTTTTTGGAATTCAAGCAAATGTTTGCGTTAGGGGAGTGTCCTGAATGCCAAAATTCCTTGTTTTTTAGCGGCACTTGCCGGTGCCTCCGGCAATTGAACGTACCCTGTCGACGGGGCAGGGTGGATCTGGGGGGCCCTCCCCCCGGGAACCCCAGCCCGGCGATTGTACGTACCCGATTTGGTCGCGGGTGGCACCCACACCAGAAAATTGAGTCTTGTGCCACCAGGCGCCGTTTGCGCTCCAGAGGGAGTTAGCGGCTGATATTTGGTGTATCTGACACTTTGATGAGCTCTATTTGAAAATAAAAATTGTGGCGCCGGGTGGCATATACACCGGGAAATTGAGGTTTTTGCGCCACCAGGCGCCGTTTGCGCACACCTGAGGGAGTTTGAGGCTGATGTTTGGTGTACCCGACACCTCTCGGTGCGCTCTCTTCGGAGATTAAAAAGTTTTGGTGGAGGGTGGCACAAAAACCAGAGATTTTAGGTGTTTGTGCCACCAGAGCTTACACTTGCGTTCTGCTGGTTCCTCCGGCAATTGAACGTACCCTGTTGACGGGAAAGGGGGTGTCCGGGGGGCTCTTCCCCCGGGAACCCCATCCCGAGGGGGGGGGGGGGGGGGGGGGGGGGGGGGGGGTGCGTTCGCGCACCGCAAACCGTCCTTTCAGGTGTTGGCGCAGCCTGTAGTTATTATTATTATTATTATTAGTAGTAGTAGTAGTAGTAGTAGTAGTAGTAGTAGTAGTCGTAGTAGTGGTAGTAGTAGTAGTAGTAGTATTGTTAGTATTATTATTGTTAGTATTATTATTACTATTATCATTATTATTATTATTATTATTATTATTATTATTATTATTATTATTACTATTATTATTATTATTATTATTGTTGTTGTTGTTGTTGTTGTTATTATTATTATTATTATTATTATTATCATTATCATTATGGACACCGTGATAGCCCAGTGGTCAAGTTCTACCATCTGAGCCCTGTCGCCAGTTCGATTCCCGTCGGTGCCACCAGTATTTTCATTGAACATACCGGTCCGTCTGGACCAGTATTTTCATTGAACATACCGGTCCGTCTGGAAGTGTTGGAACTGCCCTTGCGGGGGTGTCATTAGAGCCTATCGTCAATTCTTCGTACTCCCCTCACGGGTGAGACGATGGAGGCGCATGTGCAGAAATGCATCAGCCATTGACAGAGAAGCACTATCATTATCATTATTATCATTATTATTATCATTATTATTATCATTATTATGATCATCATCATTATTGTTATACTCGAGCAGGTTGAACCTCGAGTTTTGTGAGACCTAGAGACTTCTCTGCGCGGGAAATAGCACATTCACACGATATAGGTGTGATGATGATGCATCTGGACTATATACCATTTGGCATTTTGGCAGTGTTTGATGTAAGTTATACATCTAGAGAGAGAGAGAGAGAGAGAGAGAGAGAGAGAGAGTGTTTCCGAAGTGGTGAGTGAGGATGAGGATATACGCATGGTGGGTTGGTGTAGGGTGTGATGTGGAGAGGTATATCTGACAGCAACCATGCATATTCTAGTTTCTATTACACCTCACGGGGACATACAGCCGGGTTAGTTTTTCACGATACTCACAGTGTGCATTTGCTTCCTAGAAAGCAATTATGCATTTCCGATTATTTTTCACGCTTGTACTCTCTCTCTCTCTCTCTCAATATATATATATATATTATATACATATATACATATATATATATGTATATGTGTGTGTGTGTGTGTGTGTTTTCAGTCCACCACCCCTCACCCCACCCCACCCCTACCTCTATTTCTCTGCCTTGGTCTTTGCGCTCTCTCTCTCTCTCTCTCTCTCTCTCTCTCTCTCTCTCTCTCTTTGTTTCTCACTCTCTCTCTCTCTCTCTATCTTTGTTTCTATCTCTCTCTCTCTCTCTCTCGCGCGCGCGCGCGCTCTCTCGCTCTCTTCTTTCTCGTCGTCGTCATCGTTGTTGTGGTCGTTGTGGTTGTTGTGGTTGTTGCGGTTGTGGCGGTTGTGATGGTTGTTCTTGTTCTTGTTGTTCTTGTTGTTGAGTGTTGTTGAGTGATGCTGCTGATGGTTGCTATAGTCAACTTGAAAACAAGTGAACAAGATCATAGTATTGATAAATAATGAGTAATTGAACGACTTGTAATAATCAGTTGAAGAACGCTTGCTTTTCGTGGAGCTGGTTGAAAAGTAAGCATGTAAGTATGCGAATCTTAGTATATTAGTAATTATCAGTGTTGTGAGAGCCTCAGCACGGAGGCTTCTGTCGATTTCACTGGCGAAGGAAGCTGAGTCAGTGTCAAAAAAAGTCCAATGAGGCGCCTCAAATTTCTTAAATATTAATAGCGCTTCTCAAACTTTCATTTCAGACTCACTGCGTCGGAAAAGATGAAGTGCGTTCAAGTTATAATTTCTACCGTCAGCTTTAACAGTGTGTACACCAGGCTGAGTGAAAATGTTACAGTTCCTGGTTTTGTCGGGACGCCGCCTTGGTTTGAAATTTCAGTAGTCGACTTCAACCGAACCTTCCCAGCGACTCCGACTTAGCCAAACTCGAATTAAATTCAAGTCACAATTTATGTGAACTCCGGTCCAGCAACTTTCAACGCGGCCGGCCTGCAAGTGACCATAACTCGACTGAATCATGGGCAGGCCCGGTCCTTGGTATATAAGTCGATTGAGAATCAGTAGTCTGACTTTCAAATTCAGGAGTCACAAAGCCTGCAAAACAAAATTGAAAGTTCTGTGCTGTCACCTTCATTGACCTTTGCCTCTGTTTTCAAGTTCACGTATTGGTGATCGCCTTCTCAGTTACACGCTCTGAGCTCTACGAAACTTTCAAGCCCCGTCACCCAAGCGTTCAAGAGAGTCTTCACGACTCATGATAGAGAAAGTACTGCCACTGGCCGGACTTAATTAATGATCAAAAGTCGTTGATGGCAGTTGTGGCAAAAAATCAGCTCAACTTCCACTGTTATTGTAATCAGTTTCGCCAGAAGTTGAAGACGATCCCGGATTCTTTCCATAAATTCTTCTTTTTTTACCGCTGCCGAAAAACTCTTAATGATGGAGTTTTTTTTTTTTCAAGTTTTTTTTTCAAAGTTTTTTTTTCAAGTTTTTTATCCCGCTTTATTTTTCCGAGCCACTTTTGTACTCTCACGCAGGCTTCCGGCTACTTATTCCTACAGATGGCAGGTATTGTTTTTTTTTTTTTTTTTTTTTTTTTTTTTTTTTTTTTTTTTTTTTTTTTGCGCAAACACTTTTTTAACGCAACTTCATATTAATATTAATATGTAGGTTCTCCCGTATAAAAGTGGTCGGTAGAATTCAAAAAAAAAATTAGAACGGAATATGTAATTTTATTAAATAGAAATCATATTAATACATGTTCATAAAGAAAGTGATGGACTAACATATTACGAAATCAAAATTGACTTCACTTGAACCAATCAATTTCCCGTCGCCCACCCTTTTTTCCCAACTAATTTGCACACCCCCACCGGAAAAAAGTGGCCACCTTGCCACCTGAAAAAATGATGCTTGTGATGACCAAAAATCAAAGTCAATTCTCATACTGTTCCCAGTATGCTCTTCAATAAATTTTTATATAATATCTTTCTCTGTATGCTTATAATTAAATGTACAAAGTTTTTTTACAAAAAGGTAACCTCAAGCCTGCAAACAAACCGGCCAAAGTCAGCAAGAAAAGTGCATAAGGCCCTCACTCAAATTTTTTTTATTTAAATACAAGGCCGGTACTAGTACAAAAAGTGAAGGAAATCAAAGACACTATTTAATAAAAACATTTTGTGCAGAAAGTGCAGAAAAAATTGAAAATCTGTAAAAATCTCAATTAGTATTTTTTTAGCCTGTCTGGAGCTCAGAAAATGTCACCAACAGCAGGGTTACAAAGAAAGGAGCAGGATTTGAACATATGCAAAACAAAGACCATGTGATTGTGAATAGATTCAGCACATAACATTCCAAGAAAAGCACACACAGCACATATAGGAGCGATACAGGACAGGTGCAAAAAAGTGTTTCAGGGAAAAGGGAACAACACATGCTACAGATAAGTTTTACAACAAACCATTTTGCAGACAGCATGGGCACAACGTGTGGAACGACTGTACAAGACCACTGGACGTGAAAGGATGCATGAGAAATACACAGAAAAAAACACAAAACTCTCAAGAGACACGACTTTTACCAATCTCGACCCCGCAAAAACAGTCAAATAAAAAAAAAATTAGTGTGGCCTTCTCTTCAAAGGCTACGTATGTCGATAGGCCTGTTTGTTTCAAATATTTTTTGGAAATTTTTCTGGTTTCCTCTCCGGGAATTGGCATGATCCTGTCAAATATTTCCAACAGAAATTGACGGGCCGGCTACACCAGTGTCTGTTGGAGGTCAAGATCAGCGAGTGTTTGTTCAGACCACGTTGTTTCAAGCCAAAGCAAGCATGACACAAGTGTTTTCATCAGAAAACTTGGTTACTCCCGTATTTGAAATCCTTATTATCGACTTCTATTTTCACTTTTCAGGACATAGCAAGTATGGTGTTTTTAACTGAAAAATGTTGTGTGCATGATGCACTCTTCACTCATTTTGACGCACAAGTGCTCAAATGAATTCAAATGTTATGTTGAGCAATCCTGCCAAAGGGTTTTTGCAGAGATGTACGGTATAAAACAAAAACTAGGAAAACATAGGTCGAAAACTAGTTTGTCGAATTCAGAACATACACCCAGATGAAAGCAATAGCTTGTATGAACTGAAAACCTTAATACGGGACAGACCATTCCCACTAAAAACATTGAATTCTGCGCAGACAGCACCTCAAAATCTTGAATATTGAATGAGTTTACTCGCTGCATCAGTCTACCGACTAGTAGAACCTACATATGTCACACTGTTTCAATAAGTTGAAAATACTTACCACTAGTAGGATTAAGTGGGAAGTGGAAGAGGAAAATGGAGTTGAAGTGGTACAATATCAAAGAGATACAAAAAAGGTAGTTTGAAAAATGAAGCGTAAAAAAAAAAATAATAATAATAATAATACCATGCAGTGCCACTTGTAGGAATAAGTGGGAAGCGTAAGAGTAAAATGGAAGTGGTACCATTATTAAAAGTGTTTGCTTAAAAAAAAAAAAAAAAAAAAAAAAAAAAAAAAAAAAAAAAACAGAAAAGAAAGAAGAAAGAAAATACTTACCAATCATCGAGCGAAGGATGAGTTACTGGGAAGCGTAAGAGGGAAATGGAAGCCTACGGCAGTATCAAGACATACAAAAATTGCGGCCAGCCGTCGCGCCAAGCCTGAGTCCTTAGTGACTGGCAGGGCCTCGTGAAAAGAGCAACACACATGAAGCGTAGACTTGAAAATAAAAGAAAACAAATAGGGAGAATCATAAATGCCGCTTATAAGTTTGATATTCAGTGTCACATTTCCAATGAGCTTACTGTATAAATAGCATCCACCAGTTTTCCAACTGAACAATACTGTTTGAGTGATAAACTAATCGTGATAATATGAATGTATAATCATTGGACATCAAGCGACACAACTCAGGCAAACTCAGAGATTTACTCGCCCATTCTGGCCGAGGACATTGTGAGTCCGACACATTACCAGTTGTTGTCGAGACTTGGTCGATTGTGATTGAATTTCGCCTCTCCTTCCGCGCGGCAGGGCTCACACAAAGCTCGCGACAAAAGAATATGAATGCATAATCATTGGACATCAAGCGACACAACTCAGGCAAACTCAGAGATTTACTCGCCCATTCTGGCCGAGGACATTGTGAGTCCGACACATTACCAGTTGTTGTCGAGACTTGGTCGATTGTGATTGAATTTCGCCTCTCCTTCCGCGCGGCAGGGCTCACACAAAGCTCGCGACAAAAGAATATGAATGTATAATCATTGGACATCAAGCGACACAACTCAGGCAAACTCAGAGCTTTACTCGCCCATTCTGGCCGAGGACATTGTGAGTCCGACACATTACCAGTTTTTGTCGAGACTTGGTCGATTGTGATTGAATTTCGCCTCCCCTTCCGCGCGGCAGGGCTCACACAGAGCTCGCGACAGTTTGTTTACA
>WBZZ01002334.1:160000-185000 GCA_019918135.1 Paulinella micropora | reverse complement strand
CGAAAGGCTAACTCCGAAAAGGCTCTTGCATATTACAAGAGAAATAAGGACGAAATTAATCAAAAGAGGAAGGAGCAATTAAAAGAACGAAATAGAAAACTTAAGGAATACGAAGAAATGAAGGCGAGAGGAGCGTAAACAAAAACGAAAAACAAAAAAGTATTTTTTTCTAAAAATTATGAATTTCATATTAAAGGTAAGACAATTTATGTATATATATATATATATATATATATATAAACAATTTAATTTATTTCAATATTTTTATATCCACCCTAATATAAAAGTAATGCCACCACCATTACCGCCAAGACCGACGAAGGAAAATGTAGAACTAGCGAAGGTAAGGGTGAATTTGAGGAAAACAGAAACCAGAGAAAACAAAAGGGAATTTAAAGTAGTGGAGTTAAAATCTAGGCGAGACAATAGATTAAACTCTCTTACATACGAGAAGCAAGGATTAGACATAAACTTTTATGATACTGACGCATTAGAGCGAGAGGTTCTAATTCCTATACTATTGGATGCGAAAAGAAATGGTATGACAGGAAATGCGGATGTTCATATCACTATAACATACATAAAAGACCACGAAGAATTAAATAGATATTATAAAAAGAAAACATTTAATTCTTTTCAAATAAAAAATTATGACGATTTTATTGAAATGTTGAATGAGTTTAACATAAGTAATATTGAAGCATCTGGATTAGGTTATGACCGAATTATTGAATATGCTAAGGTAGTAGTAGTTCAAGAAAACGGAGGCGGTTGTTATGAAGGAAAAAACAAATGTAAAAAAACAATATCTGATGAAAACATATTGATATCTCCAGCTAGCAAGAATAATAATTGTTTATTCTTTCTCTGTAAAGACCTTCTTAATATGCCACTTATTAACAGAAAAGATGTAATGATATTAGAGAGAAATTCAATCTCTCTAATGATTGCCCTATACCATTCTCTACCGCCGTAAAAATCCTTAATACTTTGATAAAAGAAGGAAAGACATATGAAATAACAAACGCCTTAACAAGAGAAACTATAAGCACAAACAACATCGGAGAAGAAGAGGACATTATGATTTACTTAGAGAATAACCACTATTTTGGATGAACTAAAAGATACAAACAAAAATGCTAACAATGTTTAAAGAAATACATCAAAAAGCACACTTGTAATCCAAAAATCATAAATTATGTGAATAGAGAAATATTAAAGAATGGAAAGAGACATTTAATAACGAAGGAGCATAAAGAAAAATATAATAATAAAGACGAACTCCTTCATTACGACCTTGAAACTTTTAGAAATAACACACTTGCTGAAGGCTTTGATATTCACGACTGCTATATAGTCGGATATACCCAAGGGACGGAAGGATTTAAATACTTTGTTGGTAAAGATAGTATTTCTTGATACACTTCTAGAGAGAGGAAAGCAGTTAGCAGTTGAATGTGGTAATAAAATGCTTCATAATCCAGTCAAGAAAGTAGCAGGAGTAAGAAAGAAAAGAAACAATTTTATATGTGAATGGATTTAATGGAGCGAACTTTGACCACTACTTCATTAAACAGGAATTAATAAGAAGAGGCATTAAACCAAAATCACATATGATTAATAACGGCTCAATAATCTCTTTACAATTTGAAAATATTAAAATGTGGGATATGTGTAAGCATACTCAGGGAACTCTAAAAGAAAACTTAGAAAATATGAAATGTAAAACTCTTAAAGGAGATTTTGACCACGACCGAGCCACAGAATGGGAAAAAATGAGCGAAGAATTAAGAAATAAGTGTCTTGAATATTTGAAGTGTGATGTTATGGGGTTAAAAGATTTATATGACAAAATAAACACAGAGATATTTGAAAAACACTCAGTGAATTTAACTTCATACATTTCAACTTCAAGCCTTGCTTTCAATATCTGGAAGAAAATGATTGATGGTAAGCACGATGTAAGGCTTCCAACTATTGAACAAGAAAAGTCATTTAGAAAAGCGGTTATCGGAGCGAGAACATATCCAAGCAAAAAAAGATTTGTTTCAAAACAATACAAGGACTACTTAGCGGGAAAAATCACATTTGACGAATTAACCGATTATTTAGTTGATGCGGATGTCGTATCTTTATACCCAACAGCGATGCTTAATTTATTTATGGTTGGAGAAATTAAACTGGCTATCGCACCATTTGATTATAATAATCTTCCTATCGGTATTTACAATGTTGATTATATCTCACCAAAAGACATATTACATTCAAGAATAGGGCAGAGAAATAAAATGGGCTCATTAAAGTGGAATTTAGCGGATATGAAAGACCAATGGCTCACAAGTGTTGATATTGAAGATATGATTAAGGAGTGCTACGATATAACAATTCATAAAGGCTACTATACAGAAGAGGCCGAACCAGTTTTCAAAGAATACATACTGGAAATGTTTAAGGCGAAAGAAAATAGCGAAAAAGGCACACCGCAATATTTATTGGCTAAACTATTTATGAATTCGTTATACGGAAAAATGATACAGCGACCAATCCCAACAGAAGCAGAATATATTAAATCAAATGAGGAGTATTGGAAATTTTGGACGAAAAACTATATATCTGATGTGGTTGAATTCAAAGATAAAGACTGAAACAAACTATGGCACGTATCTGGAATACCTAGAAATGAAGTAATAATTGAAGAGAGTATTACAAAGCCTTCTCATTACGGGGCTTTCATTCTAGCATATAGCAGGCGAATTATGTATAACTACATAAAAGAGGCTAATCCTAATAAAGACATAGAGGCTGATTTCTATTACACCGATACTGATAGTCTAGTGTTGCATGTTAGGTTCGCCAAACTAATCAAAAGGCTTGGTGATAAATCTCTCGGAGGAATAACGGATGACTTAGGAGATTGCTGTAAGATAATAAGAGGAATATGGATTGCTCCTAAATTGTATATGTTAGAATTTACAACGAATGAAGCCTTTCTCCCTTACCTTACCAAGAATGACTTAAAACATAAAGACAAAGGAGTTCATATAATTGAATGCTACGAAAACGAAGGAGTAAAAAAGAGATACTACCACCTTAGAGGTAAGGGGTTGAATTCAAAGGGGTTAAATCCAGAAGTATATGAAAAGATTGATTTAGGCGAAAGCATTGAAAATGTTAGAGATTTTCAAATGAAGAAAATTCATTTATCACGAAATAGCAAACAGCAAAACATTAACCATTTTAGCATAGTTCATACTACAAACATAAAAAAGAAAGTTAATGAGAATAAATGGCAAGGTCGGGAGTTTATCAATGAAAATGATAGTATTCCTTACGGATATCAATGATATTTATCAACTACACTTTCATTCGTTTCACTCATTCTCGTTTGTTGATAAACATCGATGTTTTAGAATAAGCGGGAGTGAAACGAGAGCGCAATTCTAAAATATCAATTAATTAATTTTTTATTTTTTATATCCTATAGTATATACTAATGTCTCTCAAGTCTCTCGCGGAAAAATTTGAAAAACTTTCTATCAATAATAAAACATTTACTTTGGATGATATCAAGCAAGTCATTGATGGTCATGTAAATGAATATAAATCTGAAAGTAAAAAACTTCAAGAACAAGGATTGCTACCTATTGGAAAATATAAGGGGAAGTCCGTTGCTGATGTCGCTGTATTTGACAAGCAATACTTAATATGGTTGAACAAGCAACCGATGATGGTAAACTATCAAGAACTCAAAAAAGAAATTGTTAAATATATTCTATAATCACACTACATTCTCCTTTAAATTTATCTCTTTTTTAATTATTCTTAATATTGCCTTTTCTCTATGAAAGTTATTAAATTGTGTATAGTGTGGCTCTTTTAGAATTTCTCTAAAGTCTTCTCTTTCTTCTGTTTTTACATTGCGATAATTTAATTTATTCCCTTCTAAATATCGGTCTGTAATTTCTTTAAACTTTATTTTTTCAAAGTGATGGTCAACATGAACGTTTTTTCTATCGTGTATTTCTTTTGTTATTTCACATATATATTTCGGCTCAATGAAAATGTCTATTACCATTCTATTTAAATATTCTTCTATTTGATTTTTTATAGTATTTCTACACGCATCATTAAATTTGGTCTTGGTGTATCTCATCATTTGTTTCTCTTTATTTACCCCAATGTAATTAATACAATTATACCACGAAAATGCTTTTTCTCCTATACGAAAGTGCTTACTACCATATCCATTATTTTCAACATCAATTTCACAATTTATCAAATGTTCAAATTTCGTCTTATAATCAGGATGATTAATTATAATACCCTTAATTAACTTTTCATTGTGCTTATTTTTGCTGACAATATTTCTTATATATACTATTATTTCTTTCTTTGTTTTAAACATTACTCCGCTTAGTATATACAACATACTATATACTCTTAAATAAAATTAATAAAAAAAAAATAATATTAATAGTATATCAATGACAGACCTAAGCACCAAGCAGGACTACTTGAATGAAATTGAAAAATGGAACATTGACAGCGAAGTTAAGAAACCCACTATTAAATGGACTAAACCCGACATTGTTTCTTTTTATGAGCAATATAAGCACAATGTTGGGATTTCCAACATAGATGATAATGTGAAAGTAGTTATTCCTTTAGAAAACGTGTTGGACGAAGAGCCGAGCACACCTTTTAAGGAGACTGATTTAAAAGAGACTGGTATCACCGAAATAAAGGCTAAGGTCGGCGAAGAAATAGCACAAAGTGAAACCGATATTTTTCTTCAATATGGTAAGTATAAAAAAATGAAAATTGAAGATGTCGCTAAGATTGATAAACCATACCTTGAATATTTAATTCAACAACCTTATTTTAATAACAAAGATGCGGTAAAAAAATATTTATAATTGATATTACATCGCCTCCCGTTTATTTTTTTTTTATTATTTACTTCACTTTTAAACGATGTTTATGAGCAAGCGAAAATGAGCGTAGCGAATGAAAGCGATGCTCATAAATATCTATTGGTCTTCTATAAAATTAACAATAACATTAATATTGCTACCAGCACCTGCCGACACAGCCTTCTGTGTGAATGTCAAAACATCGTTCGGTGTTAATTGAATATCGTATGTTCTGAGATTAATCTGTTGAGTAGAGCCAGCATTTACATAAATCTTAAAAATTGTCGTTCCGTTGGCGATGGCCGTCGCTTTTGTGTCGGTATCTACGATTGAAGTTGTGGCATCAACATCAGCAAAACCAGCCCCTGTTAGTGTTCCATTCAATACCATTCTGACGACATTTGACTTAGTATCTTCATTTGTAATACTTACCAAGGAAGGAAAGACATTTGAATAGTTGGTTAGGCTATTATTGAATAGTGCTTTATTCCTGATACTTAAAATGGGGCTTTCAGTGGTGCTCGTTTTTTCGTCTCCTTCCGCAGTATTTGTAATACTTGTATTAATAGTATTTGACCCCTCAATGAATAAACTGGCACTCGCCGTTTTAAGAATTTGTATTCCAGTCTTTGCATCATTTCTCATTACGGCTGTAAATGGTAGTGTCGTATTTCGCAGGCTTACTTCATCATTCGTATTAGCATACTTAATCATATGAACTAGTTGGAAATCACCAGTCTCTGGATTTTCAATTGAAAACTTAATAGCACCAAACCCAAGATACTGAAATTGAATTTGAAATACATTTCCTACGCTCCAATCTAAGTCTGGCATAGCCGAAGTTCCATCGCAAGGGTCGTCCCAATCAACTTGGTCAATATAATCTACAGCATTTCCCGAACAATGTGCGATATTCATTCCTGCTTGATTTTTGTAAAAATAAAAGCCATTGTTAAGGTCGTTTCCTATTCCAATAAATGAATAGTAATCTTTTGTATCATCCGTTGTCCATAGAGCAGTAAAGCGAGCAAGTACACCCGTTCCAGTTCTATATTTTACTCTCCTTTTACTTACTAATCCAGCATCCGCCGTCGCATTTGCTTGAGTTTTCAATTCTGCCATATTTTCCAAAAATGACACAGACGATTTTGTTTCTGTTTTTGTCTATATCCTAGTATTAATGGTATATGGAAAGATTTCTTGTAATACTGGTGTTAATTGCGCAGTTGTTGTTTCGCCGAAGGCTGTCTTCATATTATCAATGTGTCCATCATATCCTACTTTTAGGTTAATGAACTCTCCTTTAGGATTTTGTGCTACCAATTTCGTTGGTGAGACATTGTTATATATTATTAAAAAAATATAAATTAACTATCAAAATTAATAATTACCTATTACCTCACTGGATGAGTTATGAAATAGTAATAACATTCGCCTTTACTTGAACTTCTCGCTGAGTAATGGCCACGGTGTAATGGTTGTGAGCATTATTCGCAGTTGTCCCAATGAATTCCCATCGTCGCTCCATAGACAGGTCAAGTCCGCTAATCTCATTCTGGTCTTTGCTCCACAGCGGACGAGTGTTATCCCAAGCATCACACCAAAACCAGTTATATTTGTATATGTCCGCATTCAACAAAGCCGAACCCTAATCTTTGTCTTCAAATACATATAGTCTTCTTCTAGGGAGGTATCAATATTAAACTCCTGCTGTCGTGCTCCGTCAAGTGTGGTGTAAAAACTTACAACCTTAGCCTGTGCTCTGTTATCGTGGTCATAAGCAGTATTCTTTTTTTCTTCGTTGTTAAAAACTGAGTGATAAATCTTCTTCAAACGGCGACCATGACCTCTGTCAAATCGCATAATAATATTTTGGGTTGTGGATGCTCCAATTGAGTTCTTATAAACATAAGGATAATCAATGTTAAAACTCATACCCTCAGTGCTAGCAATCTTCGCCTGAATGGATTGAATGACATCAGGATTAGTTTCAACAGCCAGAAACAAAGCAAGATTAGTAACATCAGCACTGACAACCGTCCCCGCGGAGCCGACATTCGCAGTGTTAGCAGCAGTCGCCGCACCATTAGTCACTGTATAACTAGCTCTGTCAGTAGCACTCCACACAATCCGCATCGTCAAAATCTCAGGAAACATAATGGTTTTATCAAGAGCGAAAATAGTATTAATAAGCATACTCAAAGGAATTTTCACATTGATAGCAGCAGCACCATTAACACCTGCCAAATACTTTGCTTCGTTGTAATTAACATTTACAGGAGAAAGCACGCCAGTCCCGTCAGTCAATGCTGTATCGTTATGACGACGAGCACTAATGGATGGTTCAGCAAACATAGCAAGAGTTCTCGCCGCCACGTTGTTAGCACCATCAGTCATTCCACGAAAATCTGTTCTGGTGGCTTCAACAGCACTAACATTAATCAATCCATTCGCATTACACTTTTGAAGCATACAGCCGTATCCAGTAGCAATATCGTGATTAGGAAGGTCAAGGAAATCCTTCAAAGATATCTCGGGCTTCCAAAGCATTTTAGTAACCGTCCCGAGATGGTTAAGGTCGCACAGATAAACACCACTACGGGTCTGAAGTTGAATTTGTCTAATGGATGAAAGGCAGTCCATAAAAATTCTACTATAAATGTTAGCACCACCTGTTCTAAGAGTATAAGTAAAGCTCAAATAAGAGCGGGCGAGATTGAACGGGCGACTGATAAGGTCAAATGATCGTTCTTGCCCACCAGCAGTGGTGACCTCAAAGGTTCCAGAGCCCTCACGTGGAGCGAGTTTATTCAAACGATAAGAAGCACTGATGTAGTCAGTTCTAGAAAAGTCTAGTTCGCCTCCGTGTTGAGTTGGCATTTTGTTTTTGATTTTTTAGGCAGTTGAGATTATTAACTAATTCACAAGAATATATTTATAGAAAAAATAATTAAATCAAAAATAATTATTAATCTCTGTTTCAAAAGATTGAAGAATGATGTAAATAAATTAAAATAATTAGTCTCTCTGTAAATCAACAAAGTCATTACAATACCCAAACCATTAAGATTTATAGCCTGATCGTTTTCGTCTGTAAGATAAAACCTAAATACATTATTTGAACTGGTTGATAATTTCTTACCATACTCCGACCCGCTTCCGTCGTATATAACAGCACCAAAAGGAATTTCGTTGGCAGTGTATATTTCTTGTAGCACGTGATTATCTCCTTCACCAACTAAGTCCGATTGAAGATATAAAGTCTTTTCACCAGTTAGAATAATTACATTTGGTGATTTAATAAATCATTTGCAAAGAAATATGTTGAGTTTCTATCAAACCCCATTACCTCGTGAATACGGGTATCACCATCAAATATAAACCGCGGTTGAATACCTCCGTTATTTGAAACACTGAATGTTAATTTGCCATCCTCTGGTTCTATGTTGGTATTATTACTGGATACAACATAAGTATAATTATTTGGGCTGTCTGCGGTTAGCACCTCCGACAACTTATTTTTTAGATTGTTCATTGTGTAGTTTCCCTCAGGTATCGTAATTAAAGCCTCATACCCGTCTTCGCTAAGAGTAAAAGTATTGTATGGTGAAGCCACGGAGTAATACGACTTTGGAACATAGATATGAAGAATTTTACAATGTGTGGGATTGTCCAGTGGTTTTAAGTTTATTTCGTGTGTAAAGTCGCTATCTGTGCCTGTTATTCTGTTTTTACTATTTATGTAATAGATACCACTTGACCTGCCCCCTTTGTAATCCATTGATTTTCTAAATTCCAACTTTCGCTACGCTTTCGTTGGTTTTAGAAAATCGTTTTCCTATATTATTAAATATATTTTTTTCAAAATGAAGTTTGTAAAACACACGAGAGTTGCGGTAGCAACGAGAGTGTGAATTTACAAATAGGTATCAAAATTACCATACCCATTCTGTGCTTTCAATTTTTCCGCTTCGTCTTCTTTTAAGTCTGTATAGCCACTAGCAAACTTAAAGCGGTTGCCTTTCGCTCGCTCCATTAAAAACCTCATTGAGTGCCATCCACAAGTTGAGGAAGTATCACTCTGTTGCTTTACTTGATTTACCTTCATCAATAAATAACTATCGGGGTGGCTTTTGTCAATTAGTCGTTTCATTTGTTGTTGAAAGTCTTCAGTTGGTTGGTAAAGTGCTAATGGGTCATACACTTCCACTGACCTGTCTTTATCCAGACTTATCCATGCGGCGATCCAATGAGACCCTGATTGATTGTGGTTGTCCAAATTCATAATAAATCCGTATCGCTTTCTTTTTTCTGGATTTAGTTTGTAGATTTCATCACTTGCTATCGCTCCGAGATACCATCCATATTTTTTCATTATGTCATCTATTTCGTTAGTCATTAGCCCGCGCCCCTCACCCTCTTGCTGTGGCTGTGGCTTTGGCTCTGGCTCTGGTTGCTGTTGCTCTTGCTCTGTCTCTGGTTGCTGTGGTTGTGGCTCTGGTTGCTGTGGTTGTGTCTCTGGTGGCGGTGGTAGCGGTTGGGGCATTCCCTCGTCAATATTTAAATCCGCTGAAACTTGTTTATCTACATTTGGGTCTATTGTCATTTTGCTAGTTAGAGTTTTTACAAAATCCTTTTTATTCATTGTGTGCCTCCAATCTTTGCGGGCTAAGTATTTTTTTATTTTCGCTATTGAAAATACCTTATCAATTAATTCATCTAATGTCTTCGCTCCAGTGTCTACGCGACTCTTGGGGTATGGTAGGGGTTTTTCCCCTCCAGTACCTTTTTGCTCACTAATGCCCATATACTCTTCATATCTAGCATAATCCGCCACTTTTCTTTTTACGTTTTTCACCTCACTTCCAACATCAATATTAAACCTTTTAATCATGTTAATAATCCACTTTGAAGTGTCTTTGTAATTTAATTTGTTATGACCATCATTATCAAGTCTCTTTTTTAAAGCCTGTGCTAACTCTTTTATGGTAATGGTTGGGTGATAAGTTTTTGAAAATCCAGAGATTAAAAATTGATTAATTTGTAAATTTTCAAGATGCTTACCCTTTTCTTCTGCTTTCTTTTTTTCCTTTTCAAGTTTTTCTTTATATTCTTCTGCTAACTTTTTCTGTTCTTCTAAAGATGTCGCTGTGGCTATAGCCATCTGAATATCTTGACTGGCTTTTTGTAAGTCTTTGAGACTCATCTTTTTAATGAATTTATCTGTATATCCTGCTAATTTCAGTGTTTCGATATCTTTCTGCTTTTGCTTTTTTTCTTCCTCATATTGCTCTTTCGTTTTCAATGGTGCTTCATCTCCTAAATTAGGTAAGGCTGGTGCTTGTGGTGGTGCTCCAAATGGTGGTGCTAATGGTGGTGCTTGTGGCGGTGCTTGTGGATTATCTCCAACTGGTTGGAGATATGGTGCTTGTGGCTGTCCATATTGTGGTGGCATAATATATTGATATTGCGGTGGCGGTGGTAATGCTTGTATTCTATTTTTTCTGTCTTCTTCATATTTTACATCATCTATGAGTTTTTGCTCCCTTCTTAGTTCTCTGTCTTTTTGCTCTTGTCGTTCCTTAATATCTGATAGTTCATTGCGGTGTATCCTTGCTAACTCATCCTGCCTTTCCTTCGCATCTGCTACGTCTTTTCGTTCTAGCCTTTTCTTTTCTTCTTCTAAATCCTCCCTTTTCTTCTTTTCCTTTTCTTCCTCGTCATGTATTAACTCATATTTCTTTTGTAAGTTGCTTTGTATCTGGTTTCGGTTCTCGTGTTCAAGACGATTGAAATCAGATTTGATTATTTTTTCCCTTGGTTTGCGACTAGCCCTTTGCAACTTTGGTTTGCTAATATATTTCATAAAAAGTTTAACGATTTGTAATGTGCTTAAATCATTTGTTTTCTTACCAAAATTAAGATAATATTTTTTGCCCTTCTGGATAATATATGGCCTCCCGCTCTTATTTCTATAAACTCGTGGTGGACGGACTTTCGCCTTTTTCACATTCTTAATCTTAGCCGAACCCATTATATTATCAAAAAAATATTTCTAGAAACAAAATATATCTTCAACGGAACTTAGCCCCGCTTGCGGGGCAGTTGATGAAACATGTTTTATCTAAACTTTACAGCGCCTCCTCGTTGCTTACCATACCCAAGTTTTGCGGCAGTAGCACTGACACTACCAGCGTAAGGCACCCCAACACTACTCAGCGCCCCCGCAGTCCTAGAGATTACCTTATTATCGCGAAGAAATTTATTAACAGCTAAGGCAGTTTTTCCGACCTTAGCCCAGTTAATCTTTCCTCCCTTTTGACCGCTCTTCTTCTTTGATCTTGTCCGAGATACTTTTTTCCCCCCCTTCTGTGGCATTGATGGATTGTATCCGATGTTATATCCTGATGGTTGTGAAATTATCACTGGTGATACTGGCATATATAATACAGAAAAATAATTAATTACGAATTTTTATTTCAACCGATAAGCAAAGTTTTTTCTTAACTCATCATCAACACTTGAAACATAAAGAAAATTAAATCTCTCTTTCGTCGCCTCGTGATACTTTTGAAGAAAGTAATCAAAATCAAAAGATAAGTCTAAGTGTTTATACACGAGTTCCATTTTGTCCTGAGACTGGCTTGGAAAGATTAATAGATAATCTAACTGCTTAATGGCTTCTGGTCGTAGGTCGTTCAGATACTGACTAGACATAATCACCTTTGATTTATAGTGTCTGTTCTTTTTTAACAAATCGCTTACGGACTTGTCTCTTAATCCGCTTCCTAAATCATCCAAAACAAAAACAACCTCTGGAGAAATATACTTGCTCGGCCTTTCTTTTGCTTCGGTAGTTTTCTTTTTTTCTTCTTTTCCAAAATAAAGAAATTGTGGTTTCTCCATCGGTTCTTTATCATCTTGTTTAATTTCGCCTTCATGTATATCTCCATCATGATGGAGATTTTCGTCCTGTTTATTCAGTTTGTCTAATTCATAATCAATGACATTTACACCATCCGATTTAAGAAAGGTATATATTGCCATCGGGTTTCCCCTGTTCTTAAAGTGCTTAACCATTGCTTTATAAATGTAGTCCTTGTGTATGGTTGAAGCGATAATAACAATACGAGTTTTTCTGTCTGTTGTCCGTTTCAGTATTTCAAAGAGTGCTGTTGTTTTCCCGCTCTTCTTACGGGCAAGCAAAAATATGTTAGCATACGGCTCATTGAATAATTTATAACCTTTTGCTTTTTTATCTCCGTTTCCGTCCTGCTTCACAGGCTTAACTTTGACATTGTTAATCTTCTCCATTATATATTATTACCCTAAAAACTCTAGGCACACAACAATTCGCCCCGCTAAATTTCCTGTGTCAATATTTCCGCTGTCGGTTTCAAGGACTTTAAATGTATATTGTCCGTCCGTCCATCCGACGACACCCAAATTATAACCGAGATTTGAAATGTTTGCTGTAGTGCTGTCCGCAAATGTTCCAATAATTCCAATTCTATCCATGTAAAGAATTCTGGTTTTGGTTTCGGTCTGGTCGTTCATATAGTGGATAAACTTAACATTCATTTTGGTGGGTGTGAATGACATTTGGATATTTTTATTAAATGTTTTGCTTCCTCCAGCAAAATCATTGCTTAGAAAAATAATCTTTTGGTATTTATAGTCAGTCATGGTTATATTACTACTAATAAACTTTTTAATAATCAAAATGTTTTCGCGGACTGCCTGCGACTTTTACTCACTGATAAGTGAAAAAAAGAATATAAGTTGTGTTTATTGTATTCAAAAAGGTATAGATACTAAATTTAAATGTGTGTATAAACCTTTTAGTGATTGGTGTATTAGTTTTGATGAAGCCCTGCCTTTAATGTGCTCAAATGATGATATGTGGTATAAAATACATACCTATGAATGTTCATTTCTTTGAAGAAGGTGATGGAAGGCATATCCCAATCAAAAATGTTAAAATACCGACATAAGTATTAGCAACCTCACACGGTAAGTTCTTTTCAGATAGCCTTACGATACAAAGGGTGATGATGGCGATAATGATACCCATTTGAAATAAGTATTTAATAAGGCGGCTGTCTGTCGGTCTATTTTTCATACAACAGCACGACCAGTTATCTTCCAATTCATGCTCTACTTTTTTTTCCTCAGTCTTTAGTTCTACTTCAAGAACACGGGATTTTAATTCTGGAGTTAGTTCGCCATCTATATCCATAATAGGTGGGGGTCTGTGAAGTCTAGTCGTATTTTTGTTTGACATTTTCTCTAATTTCTTGTAGTATATTCATGAGATTTTTATTTTCTTTTTCTAAATTATCTACCCTATCTCGGACATGTCCGAGATTATCTGATAATTGTTGAACCGCCTTAATTAACGGGGCGATAAACTCGGAATAACCTATACCATAACCGACATCACCACTATCAACACATTTAACATCTTCTGGATTAACACTCACACCCTTCAATTCGTATTCCGCTCTTTGCTTTGGACACGGAACCATAATTTTTTCTTTTATAAAACCGCCAAAATCTAGCATATCCATTTCTGTTAGTATTTCTTCTAATTCCTGTGCTATTAAGCCAGTCCTACATTTCTTTTTATCATCAATCATACGATAGCAAACTGGATTTAACTTATTAATAAAATCTAAGCCTAAGCAATCCTTTATATCTTCTTTTTTTTCTCCTGTCTGAATATTGAATTGGATTAGACAATACCCATAATTGTCCATCGCTTGCTCTTAATGAAATTAAAGCAGTATTTGAATTATTCTCCCATATGAAACCACTCGTTGAAGAACCATTTACTCTAAATCTAATAGAATAAGAAGTTAATCCTCCACCTCCTCCTGCTGGTGCTGTTCCTCCACTTAATGCTTTATTTGCCCCAGACTGGCTCATATAAATCCCCCAGTTTGAATCTCCAATGTCCCATACAAATATTCCTCTCGCATTCGTCCCGTCTGTTTGTCCTTGAATTGCTATTTTAGCCCCATTAGTTGATGCTGATGCCGTTGTTAGTGTGCCTGTGTATGTAATTCCCGCATTTGCCGTAATCAATCATTTTGTCCATAAAGTCCCGTTTGCCCCGTTTAATGACATTAACAATTGCTCTGCTGAATTTTCCCACACAAAACCCATTGTAGAATCATTAGCAACCCTAAACCGAAAACTATACGAACTAAAATCATTTCCTGAAACTGCCGTACCATTTGCTAAACTTTTGCTTGCTCCACCAGATGCTGCATAAATTCCCCAACTTGTATTGGTTGTATCCCATAGAAATATTCCTTTTGCATTTGTTCCGTCTGTTATTCCTTGAACTCCTATTTTTGCTCCACTGGTATTCGTTGCTGATGTTAGTGTGCCTGTGTATGTTATCCCCGCATTTGCTGTTAATATCAATCCGCTTGCGGTTGCCGTTGTTGTTGATATACTCGCATTTGCCGTGATTAATCCGCTCGCAGTTAAGGCTGTGGTTGATATCCCCGCGGTTGAAGTAATTGTAGTTCCAGTTATTGTTCCTCCATTTGTTATATTGTTTGAATTCATATCTAAGGCTCCATAAAACCGCATACCGCCAGCATTGTTAAAACGGACAATGTCAGACGAAGCACTTTTATTATCCAAAAGTTTTGAAACATAAAGTCCCGCCCCTTTTACATCAGATGCTACATTCGTAAATACATAACCTCGTTGGTTCGCGGTTCCACTTGTAGCGGTATTTAGAGTAAATAAGAAATACTGATAATCTCCTGATGTCTGTGAAAAGAATATATCTCCTCCATTTTGGTTTAATATCCTCGCCCCATTATATGTTATATTTCCGCCATTAGTGATAGTTTGATTATTAAAATCGGCATTGTTCGTTAAAGTTAGATATTTTATCGTAGTGCTCGCCCCATTAAATGTTTTACTTCCTGTTATGGTTTGGTCTGTTGATAGTTTTACATTTTGCCCGTCCAATGTGTCCGCATACCCTTTTGTCGCTCCGTCCGTTGATAATGTCGGAGTTCCAAGGTTGGCTATTTTGCTACTATTACAATCTAGCCCCGAAGCATTTACCCAACCGACAATCGCCCCATCAATAACGAAACTTACTTTTTTCGCATTTATTTCAAAGTTATAATTTACACCAGTGCCCATATCAAGGCATCCGATAGTTCCTATATTGGCTGTGGAGTTAAAAACCACGAATGTTCCTTTTGTTGTCGCATTCGTTGAATTTCCTGTTATTTCAAGGGCACTGCTAAATGTCTTAATTCCTGCTATGGTTTGGTTTCCTGTTAGTTTCACATTTTGTCCGTCTTTTGTATCAACATAACTTTTATTTGCTCCGTCCGTTGTTGCTGATGGTGTGGCTAAGTTTGTTATTTTGTTGTTATTCAAAGATAGTGTAGTGCCAGTTGCGGTTATAATTAAAGTATTACCTGAATATAACTCAACATACGAACCAGTTATTTGTATCGGATTTTTTGTGCGGCAATCATTCCTATATTTGTCGCTGTATCAAAGGCAATACCGATACCATCAAAAGCGGTTGGAGCAGTAGCACCCCGCACTTCTATTGTTGAAGTAAATTTTTTATTCCCTGCTATGGTTTGGTCTCCTGTTAGTTTAACGACAGAAGTATCAAGAGTAGAAACATCAACACCATCAACAAGATTAACATTTGTTATACTTTGGCTTTTCATATCAATCCCCGCACTAGCATTTATTATGTTGCTGAATGTTTTGGTTCCTGCTATAGTTTGGTCTCCTGTTAGTTTAACGACAGAAGTATCAAGGGTAGAAACATCAATACCATCAACATTACCAACATTTGTTATGTTAAATCCTCCCATATTTAAACTACCCGTCATAGCCGTTGTGCCGTCCTTTGCTAGTTTCGTATCGGTATATGCTTTTGTTGAAGCATCGCCGTCATAGAATGGCGCGGGCAGTCCGCTGATTGCTGTCGTGCTGTTAAAATTTAAAACATTATTTGTCAATGTCATTCCACCACCTGTTGTTGGAGCAAAAAGTATAGAAGAACCGACAATAGTTAGTGGATAGCCCGTTGCTCCACCAGCATCCGACGAATAGATAGAGCCCATATTATTGTTGTAATTAAAGAATAACTTGCCAGTGTTTAATGGATTTGAGTCTTTTACGGCCACATAAGTAGTAAATATTTTATTCCCTGTTATGGTTTGGTCTCCCGTTAGTTTTACCACCGAAGTATCAAGAGCCGAAACATCAATGCCATCAACAAGATTAACATTTGTTATACTTTGGCTTTTCATATCAATCCCCGCACTAGCATTTATTATACTGCTAAATGTCTTAATTCCTGCTATGGTTTGGTCTCCTGTTAGTTTAACCACAGCACTATCAAGAGCCGAAACATCAATACCATCAACATTACCGACATTTACTACATTAAAACTTCCCATATTCAAATCTCCAAACATCATAGTGAGGCCATCCAATCTAAGAAAAGGTGAGTTTGTATTGCGCCATTGCCCTGTGCTATAAATGAGTAGTTGGTTATTTGTGGGTGTGCCTGTTATGACTACATCAGAGAGTGTATCAATTGAGCCGATTGTTGTATTTCTCCATTTACCATCTACATCATTATATGTTAAATATTGCCCGACCACTGGTGCGGATATGTTTGTGTCTATCAAGTTATATAAATTTGTTTGGTGCGGATTACTTGTATTGGAGCGGTGTTGAGTTGAGGCTTTAACTTCGTCGTTGTCCCTTACTCGTTGCTCTGTGTAGTATAAATTTTTTCCTTCTTTGACATCTGTTGTTGATTTTAAAGCGAGCCGTGTATCAAAGCGGTTATCAGTGAAATAAAGATTTACGGGTTCGGCATCTTCTGGCACTCTGTCTGTGTTTAAACCAATAATATTAGTGTTGGTAAGGTCTAAATTTTTTATGTCTAGACTATCAACAGCAATTTCTGATAAACCTAGTAAGGATTTATATTGCGACATATTATATTAATAATTATTAAAAAATACTAAAATATATTAATCTTAGTATAGAATGCCGTCCGCTGAAGCAAGTCGTAAGAACTGGGGTAGTGCTGTGGAAGGAATAAAAGCGAAAGCGAAACAACGAAAGATGGAGCATGCTAAAAATGTATTAGCACAATACTGAAATGCTGTAAAGCAAGAAGACGAAGATATGGAGGAACGAATAAAACAAATTGAAGAAAAGAACTTGGCAAAGGATATTATTACTCAACGAGATAATGATAGCCCAGAGGAGAAGAGTGATAGTGAGGATGAGGTTGATTTCACTGATATCATTGCCGAAAAGATGGCTAAGATGAAAATTAAAAGAGCGAAGGCGGAGACTAAGAGAGCGAAGAAGAGTAAAAAGTCTGTAGTTGAACCGGAGGAGAGCGAAAGCAGTGAGAGTGAAAGTGAAGAAGAAGAACCGAAGCCTAAGAAGGGGAAAGGAAAAAAATCTAGCAGTGTAAGTGTAAAGGTATATAATCAATCTTCAGGTGCTAAGAAAGAAAAAAGTGATGAAATAGATAGAGTGTTTTTAAAATTTTAAATTCCCCAAAGGAAATGATATGAGTAAAAATTACTATACTCTGGATTATTATAAGTTAATTCACCTTTTGAATTTTTATAGCCTTTGCTCTTTTTCTATAATTTTTTCTTCTTACTTTATCTAAATAGTCTAAATGTGAATATAGTCCTATGCGGTCTTTATAATGTTCATATCTAGTATCACCAAAATTGATAACCTTACCTTTTGGACTAATGACTTTATATTTTTTATTCTTAATGTTGGACTTTAAAAATCTCATTGTATATAATATGGACTATAAACATACAATTATTAATACACAGAATGCGGATATGCAACTAGAAGACACTCCAACTGGAGAAGAAATAAAAAGGACAAAAGAAGAGGAGGCACTTGAAATACACCACCAAAAGAAAAACCCGAAAATATGGAATACAATATGGGTTGATAAGCAGTTAGACCAAGTTTTCTTAGACTTGGCGAATATGAGTAAGATAAAAGACAAAAAAGGAAATAAGGGTTATGCTTGGATGCTTGTTTGGATAGATTGTCATAGCAGATTTTTAATAATAAAATGATTTAAAAATAAAACCGCACAAGAAGTTTATTATGCTTTAAAGTCTATACCTTATAAACCGAAGTCAATTACTACCGACAGCGGAGGAGAGTATAAAGGTGCTACTCGTGAATATTTTATTCAAAATGGAATTAAGCACGATGTGGTTGAAGTAGGAGACCACAGAGCACTTGCTGTAGTTGATAGATTGATAAGAAGTATTGGGAGATGGCTTGACTTTTTATTTGAAAATAATAGAAATTTTGACTGGATAAGTTATATTCAAGACTTGGTTAATGCTTACAATCATAAAGTTCATAGAGGAATTCAAGCCAAACCTGTGGATGTCTTTGCTAGAAGAGATAAAAATAAACAGAGTATCACTTGGGATAATTTAATTGATGAATTCAATGTTGGCGATAATGTAAGAAAAGAAAATAAACTGAATCTATTTTCCAAAGGCGGTAAGACTTTCAGCAAAATTATTTACAAAGTCAAAGGACGAAAAGGCTTTAAAATCATATTGAATAACGATGAGTTGGTAAGCCCACGTGATTTATTAAAAACTGATTTTATTAAACCTGTTGATGAAGAAAAAGATATGAAGGAGCAGACCAAAGAAGTTATTAAAGAAAAAATACAAAAGAATTACTTAAGAGGGAAGACATTCAACCAGAGAATATCAGGAGTAGTAAGCGAGAAAAAAATACTAAGGTAATATTAGATTTATAAGATAAGTTGAATTAAAAAATAATTAAACTTAAGGTGGCTGGTGGCTTAAATTCTAGAAATTCTATTTCAGTGAATATATATTTACAACACCTCAACACGGCGGTGTTGGTGTGTTTTTAGGCTAAAAACAGAAAATCAGAATTCTGTCTGGACAGGTTTTTTCATTTTTTCTTATTGTGTAATATATGTTTTCCGTCGGTGCTCGTGCGGTGTGTTTTTTTATATCTTGATAAGTTCGCTCTTGAAACCTCCGCACCGCATTCACATTTTATTTTTTCGGTTGCTTTCTTGTTCCTTTGCTCTCTATTTTTTTGTTCGTATAGTTGTTTAGAATTAGGTCTCAAATAGTCCTCCATTTGCATAAATATATTTTTCGTTAATCTTTATAAGGAATAACGAAGCGGTTCGTTAATCTTTATTTTATTTTTTGAAGTAGAGGAAGAGAGATTTCTTTATTTTGATTGCTTGTATTGATTGAAAATTTGATTTCGTTATTTTGCTGTTTTGTTGCTTCGTATTGATTTGCGGGAGATGTGTCTGGAGAGCAAATCCTTTTTTAAATAGCAATTTTGAGGCTACGAAAAATGACCTTAAAAAAAGGATATTATACTACTTGTGCTAGCTTTAAGTATGATTCATGCACGATGATTTTCTCATTTTTGGTGTCTATTGCAGTCGGGACGGCTTCGCTTGTGGCATCATTTTGAGAAAATGCTGTACTTTTCGTGTGCACAGCATCGACATGTATTGCATTGAAGGACATGATTGTTCTTCCTTCAATTATGTGCATTTTTCTAGGCGAAAACAATATCTGACATTTCAGAGAAAGTTCTTCCAATTAAATGGTTCTTTTGGCATTACTGACCGTTATCAAAAGATGACCTAAATATGTCAGGGCTGATCTAAGAGCAATGCCATTTTATTCCCCGGAAATCCAGAAACGGGAGCCATCGATTTTTCTTGAACACTTAGGTTGGCCACGAAGGATGGAGGAGTCAAGTGACGATGCTATTGCTGCCGCTCTCAACGGGCCCAAATCAGACGAAGAAGTAGATTTAACTCCTGACAAGATTCCCCCCAAGCAATCAACATCATTCCTGGCAAAGATTAAGGTCCTTTCACTCGAAATGCCTTCTTAGTCTAACGTGTTTGTGTGTTTTTGTAAGTGTGTATGTGTGTATGCGTATAGGTGTAAGCTCTTGTGTGTATATGTGTGTATGTGAGAGATCTTGAAGCATATATGTCATTTGTGTCCCCCGGCCCCTCTTGAACAGGGAGGATATGGATGTATGCAAGTGCGTAATTTGTTGTATGTGGGTGAATGTATGTATACGTGTGTATGTACACGTGTGTATGTATTGTGTATGTAGTGTGTGTGTGTGTGTGTGTGTGCGAGTGTGTGTGTGTGTGTGTGCAAGAGCGTCTGTGCCTGTGCCCACTGTCTGTCTGTCTGTCTGTCGTTTGTCTGTGTGTCTGTGTGTCTGTGTCTGTGTCTTGTGTCTGTGTTTGTCTGTGTGTGTGAGTGAGTGTGTCTGTGTTTGCGTGTCTGCGTATATCTCTCTCTCTCTCTCTGTGTCTCTCTCTCTCTCTCTATCTATATCTATCTATCTATCTATCTATCTCTCTCTCTATCTATCTATCTATCTCTCTCATCTCTCTCTATCTATCTCTGTGTGTGTGTGTTGTGTTTATTTGTACATCTTTGTGTATGCGTGTTCGTTGTGAGAGTTGTGTGTCCTTTTCTCTACCACTAACTCTCTATCTATATTACATCTTCCTTGCACACATGTGATTTATTATTATTATTATTATTATTATTATTATTATTATTATTATTATTATTATTATTATTATTATTATTATTATTATTATTATTATTCCTCAGATATAGTAAATCTGCCTTGGAGTGTTGACTGTGACATATTTGAGGGAAATCCCGATGAAAAAACCTAGTCACACTTGCTAAACAGAGTTCCAGCCCAATGGCCTCAAGGCGTTAAACTGTGACGCCAACTCATAACCCTTTGGTGGTAGATGCTGGGGAGGAGGGTCGTTGCGCGCGTAAAAGATCTTAAACTCCGCATATGCTGGTTGATAGCCCAGGACCCAGCAGACACCAGATTGTTATGGGTGGGGTTTCGAGGCAGCTCTAGCAACCGCGCTTGGTGTATGCACTTGCACATTCGGTGACGTCTTGCAAGAGGTTGCTGGGACTGCGGAATAACCTCGGCTTAGTGCAGTCTTGCCCTCAGGAGCTCCATCGGTGGCCCCGATCATCAGGCGAGAGACTGACACGGGGGGGTGGAGGACCTCGAACAAGGGTATTGGAGGCTTATGTCCGTTGAGGATATGCCATTAGCTGCATCAGTACGCCTCAGATATAGTATTATTATTATTATTATTTATTCCAGTGGTCAAGTTCTACCATCTGGGCCCTGTCGCCAGTTCGATTCCCGTCGGTGCCACCAGTATTTTCATTGAACATACCGGTCCGTCTGGAAGTGTTGGAACTGCCCGTGCGGGGGTGTCATTAGAGCCTATCGTCAATTCTTCGTACTCCCCTCACGGGTGAGACGATGGAGGCGCATGTGCAGATTTGCATCAGCCATTGACAGAGAAGCACTATTTATTATTATTATTATTATTATTATTATTATTATTATTATTATCCCTGAAAGGTTTTGGGAGTGGAGGGTTTGGGGGGAGGGGGGAAATGGACAGTGAGTTCCCCCCCCCCCCCCCCCCCCCCCCCCACACACACACACACACCACACACACACTTTTTCCGCATCCCTGTCGAAATAAATCATGGTTTGTGGGAACGAGCAGGAGTTGGGAGCTCATATTTGCAGGCTGGCTAGCCCCAGACTCGATGTTGATGCTGATATGATTTTTTTGGAATTCACGCAAATATTTGCGTTAGGGGAGTGTCCTGAATGCCAAATTCCCCCTTTTTTTTTTCGCACCCTGTCGGAATAAATCATGGTTTGTGTGAACCAGGAGTTGGGAGCTCATAATGACAGGGTGGCTTTCCCCAGACTCGATGTTGATGCTGATATAATTTCTTTGGAATTCACGCAAATGTTTGCGAAAAGTCCTTGTTTTTTTAGCCTATTTTCTGCACCCTCGTCGGAATAAATCATGGTTTGTGTGAACCAAGAGGAGTTGGGAGCTCATCTTGACAGGGTGGCTAGCCCCAGCTCAATGATAATTTCTTTGGAACTCACGCAAATATTTGCGTTAGGGGAGTGTCCTGAATGCCAAAAATTCCTTGTTTTAGCCTATTTTCTGCACCCTATCGACGGGGGAAGGTCGTCCGGGGGGTGGCCCTCCCCGGGAACTCAAACTCTGCAATTGTACGTACCCGTTTTGGTCGCGGGTGGGACCAGAAAATTGATGTCTTGGTGCCACCAGGCGTCGTTTGCGCACACCAGAGGTTTTTAGCGGCTGATATTTGGTGTATCTGACACTTCTTGATGAACTCGCTTCGAAAATATAAACTGTGATGCCGGGTGGCGTAAATACAACAAAATTCAGGTTGTTGCGCCACCAGGCGCCGTTCGCGCACAGAGGGAGTTTGAGGCTGCCCGGTGAGCTCTCTTCCTGGATCCAAAAGTTTTGGTGTCGGGTGGCACAAAAACCAGAGGTCAGGTTTTGTGCCACCAGGGCTTACACTTGCGTTCTGCTGGTACCTACGGCAATTGAACGTACCCTGTCGACAGGGAAGGGGGATCCGGGGGGCCCTCCCCCCAGGGAACCCCAGCCAGGCAATTGTACGTACCCCACCGCGAATTAGCCGGCACCAAAATGAATGGCTGACTATGTTCCAAGGCTCTAAGAGTTGTGCCGGAAGGGTTTATGCTGGTTACCTCGGCAAAACGTACCATGTCGACTGTGGAAAGGGGTGGTCGGGGAGCCCTCCCCCCGAGAACCCCAACCCCGCAATTGTACGTACCGAAGCCGGCACCAAAATGAATGGCTGAGATTGCTCCAAGGCTGTAAAAGTTGTGCATGTGAGATTGAGAGGAAAAGCGACCTTGGAAGGGGGGGGGGGGGGGGGGGGGGGGGGGGGGGGGGGGGGGGGGGCGGCTGCGCGATCGCGCACCGCAAACCATCCTTACATGTGTTGGCGCAGCCCCTAATTATTATTATTATTATTATTATTATTATTATTATTATTATTATTATTATTATTATTATTATTATCATTATTATTATTATTATTATTATTATTATTATTATTATTATTATTATTATTATTATCATCATCATCATCATCATTATTATTATTATTATTATTATTATTATCATTATCATTATCATCATCATCATCATCATCATCATTATATTATTATTATCATTATTATTATTATTATCATTATTATTATTGTTATTATTATTATTATTATTATTATTATTATTATTATTATTACTTCCTCTAAGGCATACTGATGCAGCTGATGGCACGATCCGTTTCCGGACATGCGCCTCCATGCCCTTGTTCGAGGTGCTCCATCCCCTAGTCAGTCTCTCGACTGATTATAGGGGCCACCGATACTAAGCCGAGGTTATTCCTCAGTCCCAACAACCTCTTGCAAAACGTTGCCGCATGTGCAAGGGCGTACACCAAGCATGGTTGCTAGAACTACCTCAAAACCCCACCCAACAATTTGGTATCCGCTGGGTCCACGGGCTATCAACCGGCATAGCGGAGTTTAACATCTTCGACAGGCGCCCAACGACCCTCCTCCCCAGCATCATCCACCAAATGGTTTTGAGTTGGCATCACAGTTTAACGCCGTAAGGCCATTGGGCTGGAGCTCTGATAAACAAGCGTGACTAAGTATTATTATTATTAGTATTATTATTATTATTATTATTATTATTATTTGCCATTAGCTGCATCAGTACGCCTCAGATATAGTAAATCTGCCTTGGAGTGTTGACTGTGACATATTTGAGGGAAATCCCGATGAAAAAACCTAGTCACACTTGCTAAACAGAGTTCCAGCCCAATGGCCTCAAGGCGTTAAACTGTGACGCCAACTCATAACCCTTTGGTGGTAGATGCTGGGGAGGAGGGTCGTTGCGCGCGTAAAAGATCTTAAACTCCGCATATGCTGGTTGATAGCCCAGGACCCAGCAGACACCAGATTGTTATGGGTGGGGTTTCAAGGCAGCTCTAGCAACCGCGCTTGGTGTATGCACTTGCACATTCGGTGACGTCTTGCAAGAGGTTGCTGGGACTGCGGAATAACCTCGGCTTAGTGCAGTCTTGCCCTCAGGAGCTCCATCGGTGGCCCCGATCATCAGGCGAGAGACTGACACGGGGGGGTGGAGGACCTCGAACAAGGGTATTGGAGGCTTATGTCCGTTGAGGATATGCCATTAGCTGCATCAGTACGCCTCAGATATAGTATTATTATTATTATTATTATTATTATTATTATTATCTGCTTCTCCTCCAAGGCCGTCGAGATACCCGACCCTGCTTTTTTTTTCCTGTAGTGTTACTTTTTTTTTTTTTTTTTTTTTTTTTTTTTTTTTTTTTTTGAAATATTGTATGCAAACAGGATTTTTTTTTTTTTTTTTTTTTTTTTTTTTTTTTTTACTACCTAATTGTGTATGCACAGGCTTGCTTTTCCTGCTGCATCTCGTCCAAGGGCATCGAGATACCCAACCCTCCTTGTTCACGACATATATTTGTATGCGATACAGGACTGTTTCTCCTGCTGCTTCGCGAGCACCATCGAGATACCCACGGACTTCCTCACCACTCCCGTCATTGTTCGCCCACTCGCACGCAAGGTTCTCTCTCTCTCTCTCTCTCTATGTATATATATATATATATATATATATATATATATATATATATATATATATATATATATATTTCCTATCTATCTATCTATCTATCTATCTATCCATCTATCCATCTATCTCTCCATCTTTCCATCCTTCCATCTATCCATCCACCCACGCACCTATCCATCCATCCATCTCTCTGGCTGGCTCAGATGCCGCTGCTGGAGCCTCCTGAGCAAGAGTCGCCCGAGGCACACCGCACCTGCATGGGCTGCGCCACTGAATTCACCCTCATCCGCCGCAAAGTCACAACCCTCCATCCCCTTCGTATCTTGATCTGTATGTTTGGCTGGCTGGCTGTCTCTCTGTCTCTCTGTCTGTGTTTCTCTTTCTCTTTCTCTCTCTCTCTCTCTCTCTCTCTCTCTCTCTCTCT
>WBZZ01002334.1:100000-155000 GCA_019918135.1 Paulinella micropora | reverse complement strand
CGACTGAGCAAACTTGTCCAACTCTCTCTCTCTCTCTCTCTCTCTCTCTCTCTCTCTCTCTCTCTCTCTCTCTCTCTCTCTCTCTCTCTTGCACACACACACACACACATCGAAGCAAGGCCAGGTCTAGTCAGGAGTCCTCAGTGGACACCTCAACAAATCATCTGATTCTCTCTCTCTCTCTCTCTCTCTCTCTCTCTCTCTCTCTCTCTCTCTCTCTCTCTCTCTCTCTCTCTCTCTCTCTCTCTGAAGACTAGTTGTACTCAGCAGCTGAGCACAGCTGATCCAAGTCTTGACAATCTAAGAATCTTTTTTCTCCTGGGAACGTCTTAGTCTTTCCAGGATGGCGTTTGTCAAGCTATCCTTTTTGAACTCGAGAATTATGTCTCAAAGTGTTTCAAGTGCAATATATAGATATATTACAAAATATTGCTAGTACTACAGTAATTTATACCACCAGTAATATTCAGTCTTGAAAAAATATTTCAGTGAAGAGAAAAAGAGTTATTACTGTGTACATTCAAGTGGCAAGGCGTTCAAACTTTGACATCATCTTTCTCGATCAATATTTGAGATACGGAAATGCAGCGCACACCCTTGGAAAGCTCTTGTCCTAAGCTTTCCGATGCTGGCTTCAGATTGTCGTATCGCTTAGATTGATGGAGAACGATGAGTTCAAAGTTGGATAGTTTGCCACTTGAATGTCCACAGTAATACCGATAGGATTTCGGAGGACTCAGAAAAGGATTCAGAACTCCAATCTCATCTCAATCACATCTCGGATCTTCTCAGGATCGACCTAGATTTCTCAGCCTTTCTTAGTCTAATTTAAGTGAATTTTGTTGCTATTAATAAGAACACAATTGAGAAAAATTCTTGGCTCGGGTGCCGGGATTATAGTAAAGTGAAGTCCGACCCTCTCAGCTCGTTATATATCCAGTTGGTTAGCAGTGAATCTTCAAGTTGGCAGCGCTTAGTTAGAAACCCGGGCTCAGAGTTGACTCTGCCACCGGCACTGCAACTAGACGAGAGGGTTCGGAACTTTACTTTTACTTAGATATTTGAATTAATTACACGTCACTAAGTGCCCCAACCCTAGACCACCAACGCTTGAATTCAATGTTACACTGAGTGATATAGTTAAAATAATTAATTTTCCTTGGGGTGGGCCGGTATGACTAAATAGTATTATCAATAAATTATCCATTACTCCCCCTATTTAGGAATCATATTGCTGTTGACATTCAAGACAACAAAAAAAATTGATTTTTCTGTTTTGGTTGGAATTTCAGTTTTGGTTGGAATTTTGATTTTGGGTGAAAATTTGAATTTTTCAAATTAACGGCTATATTCGTCCGCAAAATATCGTAAATTTTCGCGAAATGTTACCGTTAAATTTGAAAATTTGAATTTTTGCGACAAAAATGAAAAACTGTCACAAAAATGAAAATCTGACACAAAAATGAAACTAATTTTTGTTGTTGTCTTGAATGTCAACAGCAATAGTAACGGCTCCATCTACATTATGCTACTAACCTCGCATATATGGTGGTAAATATTTGTAGCACTATTCAGAAATTAACGGAGCCGTACTAACAACTATATGCACTAACGCAATACTAACTTTGTATCCCTCTAACCAACTTAACTTATGCTGACGCAGTAGTCAAAAAGTCCAGTTGTTGCGCCGACCACCGCGCGCTCCCCCATTCTCTTGCTTCCATGAAGCCGCCGGGTCCCTTAACTTCCCTGCTCCCATCCGCCATCTCGCTGACGCTGTAGTCCTCCTTCTCAACTAACGGCTTAGGTGGGTTAATTGTTTTGCTCCCCCATCACTGGGGCTAAGCCTTCCCTCTCACTCTCTCTTTCCTGATCTGTATGCAGCCCGCAAAATCGCCCTCTCAACAAACCACAAGCTGCCTCTCGCAACAACACATTCTCACTCTCCATGTCATGCGTGCATACAAAACATTGCTGCTCACCTGACACTCGCCCCTCACATTTACGATAGACTCTCTCTTGTACTACCATCACTTTGCCCATGTAGGCCTTCTCCTTTACCATGCCTGCTCTGTCTCGCACTGTCAAAAATCTCGTCATCCTTTTTCATGCTTTCACCTTCTACCTTCCTCATCTGTGTCTGACTCACTCCCCCTATCTGTGTCAGAAGTGTCTGACTTACTCCCCCTACCAAACTTTCTATGTTCCCTTTTTGCTCTCTTTTCCTTCTCTCTCGGTTCTTCCTTCTCACTTGGCTCTTCTCTCGCCTTCTTCATCTCTTCACATTCATGCAGTCTATGCTCGCCCCCACACATCCTGCACTCCTTCTCACATGCGGAGAACACATGCCCCTCCATGTTACAGTTGCCCCTATCTGTGTCAGAAGTGTCTGACTTACTCCCCCTACCAAACTTTCCATGTTCCCTTTTTGCTCTCTTTTCCTTCTCTCTCTGTTCTTCCTTCTCACCTGGCTCTTCTCTCGCCTTCTTCATCTCTTCACATTCATGCAGTCTATGCTCGCCCCCACACATCCTGCACTCCTTCTCATATGCGGAGAACACATGCCCCTCCATGTTACAGTTGAAACATTTCTCTCCTTTCTTCCACGTCTTCTTTCTCGTTCCTGTTCATTTCCCTCCCCCTTTCTTATTAGTGGTGGTGTGTTTAAACCTACAGTTAGATCTATCACAGCTGCCTGACTGTTCAAACAGGTAACACACCCCAGGCACCCTACGCATAGTGACTGACCCCTCTGTATGAGCAAAACGACACTCATCCCCCCACTTGCATCCACTCTGACTTTGAAACCCAAAACACACACCTCTCTGCCCTTCCTCTCTTTTGTTGGCATCTTTCCCTGCGTGTGCTTTTCTTTCTTCATCTTCTTCTCTCTCTCTCTCTCTCTCTCTCTCTCTCTCTCTCTCTCTCTCTCTCTCTCTCTTTGTTCCTATCTATCTCCAACGCTCTTTCTTCCAACTCCTCCCACCATTCCTCAAAAGACCATGCATGCTGCTTCTTATTCATCTTCAGCGTGCTCATCCATCCTCCCCAATCCTTTCTCACCCCCTCTGATGCATACTCAGGGTTTTGCAATGCATTAGTGATTATTGTTTCCATTGGTCTGTGGGGTGTTTTATGGCCTACTGCCTTTAGCTCTTCATCTAACGCAATCAAACTGCGGAGCATAATCACACCCTTCATCAAATGTCCATGCATTCATCGCATTTATTTTATCTTGCACATCTTCCTCACTCACCTTACCAAACCTTTTGGTTAGTCTTGCCCACACAGTGTGCAAGTTCTGACCAAAGTCTGGTGAGGTGTCTCTCACCAAATCTGCCACACTCCTCTTGGCTTTTCCTGCTAGCTTATCAAACACAAACGAAAAAGCTTCCTCTCTCTGTCTTTTCATCTCATGCTCCAAACTCTCCTCATATGCTACTATCATTCTGTCTTCCTTCTCTTTTTCCTCTACTTGCTCTTTGCTCTTCGTCCTGATTGTTGTCGTTGCTGGTGTGGAATAAGTAGGTGAAGGCTGACTATTCACTCTCCCCTCTCCTCCACCTGCTCTTCTCCTCCCTTTTGCTCACTCTCACCACTATCTCCCCCTAACGTAGGCTGTCTTTCTGTCTCAGTAAAATAAGATGTAAGGTTTTCCCTGTCTGACCCTGACTCTGAGTCTAACTCAGCTTCCTCTTCCTCCTCTCTCAACCCTATCTTTCCTCTCCCTCTTGCTGATTGCTTTCCTGCTCTCTCTCTCCCCACCTCCACATGTAGTTGGGAACTGTTTTCCCCTTGTGTAGAGCACTTACATTACTCTCATGCACTAGCCTAATATGTTCTTGAGGGGTCTTTAGTGCCCCCTTGAGTCCTTTGGCCACTAATGCCAAAACTATTTCCCTCTGAAATTGCTTGAACGGGGTTCTCCCGTCATATTCTCCTTTTGCAGTCACACTGCCTTTGTTTTTGTCTGTGTCTCCTAGAGTACTGAAACTCATGCTGAGGTCTTACTGTCTAGTTTTCCTTTGTTGTAGCAGTTGTAGCAGTCCCACTGGAGTGCTGTCCTCTTTCTCCCAACGCAGGTCACCTAACCAAAACGGGGGACAGGAACAATGCGTTCAAAAACTGAGTGAAAGTGTCTCAGTGCGAAAGCTTCCCTGTTTGTGTGCTAATTTTTGGAATGGCACCAACCCTTTCACTGACAGTCGCCTCCCAGGTCGGCGATGGTCTTCTTCCTTCCTTGCTTGCAGTGCCAGAGTCACTTAGCGCTGCCAAGGCCCATCGAGAGGGTTCGGAACTTTACTTTTACTTAGATATTTGAATTAATTACACCTAAGTGCCCCAACGGGTGAGCCTATTTGCACACATCCGCACAGAGAAAAAGTGGCAAAGGTTGTCCGTTTCCACTCCCCGTGAAGTTCACTGGGGTCTGACCTGCCCGTGAAATTCATCGGCGGGTTTGGACTTGGAAAATTTTACTGCAGGAACTTTATATTTCTTTTATTTTTGTAAAAGAAATAAAAGTTTGTAAATGATATAAAAAGTTCCTGCAGTAAAATTTTCCACCTCCAAAAAAAGTTATCTCTAACTTTTGGGAGGTTGTTTCTTCTGCCTCAAAGTTCTTTTTGCATTGTAGTTCACACCTTACGCTATTTTCTTTCCACCACACACTTTTCTATTTTCTTTCCCACACAAAAAATACTTTTTGATTCCACTTACGCACTGTCTTTATGTGTGTGTGTGTGAGTGTGTGTGTGTGTGTGTGTGTGTGTGTGTGTATGTGTCACTGTGTGTGTCTGCCTGTCTGTCTGTCTCTCTGTCTGTCCGTCTTTCTGTCTCTCGTCCGTCTGTCTGTCTGTCTGTGCTGTCTGTCTGTGCTGTCTGTCTGTGCTGTCTGTCTGTCTGTCTGTCTGTCTGCAGCTGTCTGTGCCTGCCTGTCTGTCTGTCTGCCTGTCTGTCTATGCGTGTCTAGTGTGTTTGTCTCTGTGTGTGTGTGTGTGTGTGTGTGTGTGTCTGTCTGTCTGTCTCTCTGTCCGCCAGTAGTATAGGGTCGCACTTCAAGACTGATGTTCAGTGCAGTTTCATCACAGAAACCACACTAAGAGCCGTTATTTAGTTTTGAGACTACCTATTCTCTCTAAGTTCAAAACATCAATTTCATTAAAATCTCTCTTATTACGAATAGTTGTACAGTTTCGCAAAATCTGGCAAATTTGTCAAAATCTTGCAAGAGGGTAAATTGACCTGAGCCCCTAGGTGTCTGGTGGGGAAGTGTTTTTCCACTAAGAGCCGTTATTCATTATTTTGTCTTCCTATTTATAAGCAGACAAAAGAAAGAAAAAAGGCTACCTTAAATAACTATTAATGTGTTATAAATTTAATTCCATTTAAGGATATGAATTAATAACACATATAAAATGGCTGACATTCCACAGAAAATCAACAAGGGAGGTGTATATGTTATGAACAACGATGTATCCCCAAGAGTAGTTGTAAGGTGGGGAGAGCAAAACAAAATTAAAGTTAAAATTTTTTGAATAAATGGAAAAAGAAATAAGGAACAAGCCTTAGAGGAAGCAAACAAGTTTTATGAAGAAAACATAAAACCTAAATACGAAATTTGGAAAAATACAATGATGAACGAGTTAAGCAAAATAAACAACAATACAAAAATGAATGGAATAAGGAATGGATGAAGAAAAAATTTATATGTGAATGTGGTGAAGAGACAACAAATGCTTACAAAACACAACATCTTTTATCAAGCAATCACGAATTAAGAATGAAAGGAATAAATCTGTCAAATGATGATTTAACTATAGAAAAAATAAAATGTGAATGTGGTTCAACTATTAGAATAAATGGGAAAGAAATTCACGAGAGAACCACAAAACATAAGAAATACATTCAAGCCAAAAATAATTAATAACTTACAAGTCCAATTTATCAACTTTCTTTTTTGATCGTGTTGAAGTTCTTATATTATCGCTGTCAGTACTTTCTCTTTTTAGTTGTTCTTTCGTCTTTTTCTCTTTTGTAATTTGTTTTACTTTTTCCGATAACTGCTCCTTCGGTCCTTCTTTTTCATGGTGCTCTTCAACATTAGTCTTTAATAATTCTGACGGTCGGACTAAGTCTTCTTCTGATAGTATAACTTTGAAGCCTTTAAAGCCCTTAACCTTGAATATAGTTTTACTGAATTGTTTATCACCTTTAGAAAAAATAGTTCTTTCTAATTCCTTTCTTACTCTTGTACCCTTAGGGAATTCGTTAATTAAAGGATTTCTGTATATTTCTTGAGTGTTTTTTTCAGTCCCTTCAAAAACATTAATCGGAACTGCTTTAATTGTTGTATGATATGTTTTATTATAAGCATCGACAACCTCATGAATAATAGGAACCCATTGTTCTGTGATCATGAATAAATTCCCATATTAAGTTTAATTCATTTCGTATTGTTCTAATAAACCTATCAATTATACCCATTGTTCTGTGATCGCCTACTTGGACAGTCCTATGTTCGATATTATTTTGTCTGAAATATTCAGCCACTTGTCCTTTGAATTCACCACCATTATCTGAAGTAATTCTTTCAGGAACTTTTTTTGTAAATATTTTTTTAACCCTTCTAAGACATAACCAGTTGTTTTATTTTTGACTGGCTCAATCCACCCACGACTGCTATATACATCAATAGCAACTAATCCAAAATTATAGTGAGCATTACCTTTCTTTGTTGCCACCTTTGACATATCCATTAAATCAATAAATACTTGACTTAGTGGTTTTGCTTCTGGTGCTGTTATCGTGTTCCATATCTTAGCGGGCTTTGATTGAAAATGTATCTCAGCCACTTCTTCAAGTTTTTCTTTCCGCTCTGTCTGCTCAGGAGTTTCTTGTTGCTGACTATGTTTGCTGTCCATTGTATATTATTAGAATTTTAAAAACACTCTATCTATTTCATTATTTTTTTCTTTCTTACTTGGCTTCTCTGCTTGATTATAAACATTAACTGATATGTTTGATTTCTTTCCCTTTCCTTTCTTAGATTTAGGCTTCGGCTCTTCTTCATTTTCTTCACTTTCGCTTTCGCTCTCATCTGGATCAGGCACAGGCTTTTTATTTACTTTCTTCTTTGCTTCCGCTTTCTTTCTTCTTATTTTCATCTTAGCCATCTTTTCAGCAATGATATCAGTAAAATCACATTCTTCATCGCTATCACTGCTTTCTTCTGGTGTATCATCCTGGTCTTTTCCATTAATGATATCATTAGCAACACCCATTTCAGCCATGCGGTTTATCTTTTCCTCCATCTCTTCATCATCGCCTACATAAGCCTTTCTACACTTTGCTAATTTCTCTTTTGCTATTTCAATCTTTCGCTGTTTCTTACTCTTAATACTTTCCACTGCCTTACCCCAGTTCTTACGACTTGCTTCGGGAGACTGCATTTATACTAAGATTAATATATTTTAGTATTTTTTAAATAAATAAATAAATAAATAATATAATGTCCCAATATAAATCATTACTTGGCCTTAATGAGTTGGCTGTTGATAGTCTAAACATACTTAACTTAGATTTAACGAACACAAACATAGTCGGTCTGAATACAGACAGAGTGCCAGAAGATGCAGACCCCGTAAATCTTTATTACACTGACGACCGATTTGACACACGGCTCGCTTTAAAAACAACATCAGACCTAAAAGAAGGACTTAATTATTATTGGACTGATAACCGATTTGACGCACGTCTTGCTTTAAAATCAACAACTGACCTAAAAGAAGGACTTAATTATTATTGGACTGATAACCGCTTGGACACACGGCTCGCTTTAAAATCAACTACGGATATCAAAGAAGGAAGCCGTTTATATTATACAGAGCAACGAGTAAGGGATAATGACGAAGTCAAAGCCTCAACTCAACACCGCTCTAATACTTCCAATCCGCACCAAACCAGTTTATATAATTTGATAGACACAAACATATTTGCACAAGTGAGCGGTCAATACTTAACTTACAACGATGTAGAAGGCAAATGGAAGAATACAGCCCTTGGTTCAATTGATACACTTTCAGATGTAGTCATTACAGCGCCAATAGCGATGAATAGTTATCTAACATATAACTCAATAAACTGGGTAAATAAAACATTTCCGATAAATGTTGATGAAACAGGCAACATTAGTATGGGAAGGAAGAATATAACAGGAGTTAAAAAAATTTACTAAATACCAAAGATGTTGATGAATGGATATTTGAGCATCAAGACAATAATAATAAGGTGTCAGCGAGTGGAAGTATAGACTCACATAGCGATGTGCTAATAACGGGCACACCAGCAGATAACCAATTACTCATTTATAGCACAGGACAATGGAGAAACACCACACTACCCTTTCTTAGATTAGACGGTACAGCCAGTATGACAGGGGCACTAAATATGAATGGTTTTGCTATTTCTGGGGCTTCTACATATAATGGAATTAATCTCGCTAATCTCGCAGTTGATGGTTCGGTGGTCAAACTAACAGGAGACCAAACCATAGGAGGAATAAAAACATTTAGCAGTATAATAAATGCTAGTGCGGGGATTGATATGAAAAGCCAAAGCATAACAAATGTGAATTTGGTTGATGGCGTGGATGTTTCAGTTCTTGATACTTCCGTGGTTAAACTAACAGGAGACCAAACCATAGCAGGAAATAAAAAATTTACATCAGTTTTAGAAGTAAATGGTTCGTCCAATCCTACCACTTTTGACGGCATTGGAATGGCCTTTGATACAAAAATAGGAATGATTGCAGCACAAAAAACAGCAACAGCGACTGGGTATCCGATACAAATAACTGGCTCATATGTAGAGTTATATTCAGGTAATACTTTAATTATAACCGCAACTGGCACTACACTCAATTTGAATAACAACAAAATAACAAACTTAGCCACACCATCAGCAACAACGGACGGAGCAAACAAAAGTTATGTGGATACATTAGACGGGCAAAATGTGAAACTAACAGGAAACCAAACCATAGCAGGAATTAAGACATATAGCAGTGGTGCTGAAATTACTGGAAACTCAATCAATTCAACAACAAAGGGCACATTTATAGTTTTCAATTCTACAAGTAATATCGGTTCTATTGCTAGATTGGATATGAAAACTGCAACATATTACAACTTTGAAATTTCTGCGAAAAAAAAAAGTTTTATTATAGACGGGACGATTGTTTCGTGGTTTAATGCTACTGGCTTAGATTGTAATTGTAGTCGAATTGTTAATCTAGGTGCGCCACAAAATGCGAATGAAGCGGTAAATAGGCAATATCTGGATGATAATTGTGTGAAACTAACAACAGACCAAACCATAACAGGAAGTAAAACATTCAACGGGGCGAGCACAACGATAAAATATCTAACTTTAACGAACAATGCCGATTTTAATCATCAAACTATCACTAATGGCGGAAATATAACATGTAATGGGGCGAGGATATTAAACCAAAATGGAGGAGATATATTCTTTTCACAGACATCAGGTGATTATTTTATTGATTTTTATTGATTTTGCTAAAATTATTGTACAATGAGAAAGACAGTATTCCCACCCAAACCCGTAGCGGTTGCGGGGCGCCTGCACTACGACCACCAACATCAGGGACACCGACTAAGCGGGTTTGATGGCTGGGGGAGCATTTGGCCTTGAGCGAATGGCAGCCCGCTAGGATCTGTGCGCAAACGGTCCGGAGACACAGATGCACGTCGTAGAAAGGGTAGAGATAGAGAAGGAGAGAGAGAGATAGAAAGAGAGAGAGAGAGAGAGAGAGAGAGAGAGAGAGAGAGAGAGAGAGAGAGAGAGAGAGATGGAGAACGAAAGAGATAGAGAGAAAGAGAGCGAGAGAGAAAGGACGACAGAGAGAAGGGACAGCCGATAGCCTACAGGAACCTCCCGACCAACACACAAACCTAGTAACCGGCTGGCACAGGCCAATTCAGACCGGGAAGAATCTTCCCGGAAGCGAAGCAGCCAACACGTCCCGGCGCATCTGGGCCCATTCGTCCAGGTCGAAGCGGGACTCCCATCCAGCGCCAATCCATGGGCGACCAGTCGTAGACACACCGATCCTGACTCGAGCAGGCCCACAGGGCACCAGCTGAATCGCAGGAACGCCAGAGAGAGAGAGAGCGCAACAAGGAAGAGAGAAAGAAAGGGGGGCCGGTCGTAGAGGAGAAAGAGAGGGAACAGAGTGAAAGTGATCCCACAAGGGAGCGCGGTCCAAGGCAAGAGGCCGCGCTTAAGCCTGGTCCGTCCGTCCCACCCAGGAAACATCCCCCCCACAGACCAGGAAACCAGCAGAGACGCTGGAAATTTGAAAAAACCGAATCCCTACAAGAGAGAGAAGACAGAAGAAGAAGCACAGTCAACCCTAGACGAGTCCTCCATCCCCATGACTATGCAGCTCCCTGAGAAGGGGGGGACACAGACAGGACGGATTACCCTCCCAGAGACTCAAAGCGGGCGGAGCTAGGTCGGGAGAAAAAAGAGGCGGAAGGCTGGATGGGGGGGGGGGGGAGAGGAATTCAAAACTCTAGCCAGGGCTAGGCCCCTTCGGTTCCGTGGCCCCGAGGAGAGGTGGGATTCGATGGGGAGTCAAGGGTGGGAGGAAAAGGAGACTCCATAGGCAAGCTAGTGTGCCAGTGGGTCGTCTGACTTGCTGGTGGGCTAAGCGAGCCACAGGAGACCCTCTCCTCCCACATCTACGGGATCGGTGCGATGGATTTTCGTCCCCCCTTGGACTCAGCTTCGGTGGGATACCTTGGGCCTCTGGTGGACTTCCTTCTCCGCCTCTCCGCTCGCCTCCCGCCTCTGGACAAAGCAACAAAGGGGACCAGGTAGGGCGAAGGAGCACGCCCACCTACTGAGGGGGGAGGAAAGGAGGGTTTGGAGGAGGTCCCGCAGGGAAATGGTGAAGGAAATTCCAAGTCTGGATGATATGCTCATGGCAAATCCTGGTTAGGCCTTGGTAGATCTGCTGCGCGATGCTCTTGGAGAAATGGAAGCACAGTTCGTCAAATGAGGCTTGGGAGATGTATCCTCTCGCCCCCATTGCGATCATAATAAGATTGGTAGACATTGGACGTCTCCTAATGGTCTGCCTGCTTATCGCTTCTTCCAGCGGGAGGTATCGGTGATCATAGATCGCCCGCGGGTTATATCCCCACGCCTGATGGGACTTCCAGGGGATAGCTGGCCAGGTGCTGGGCGGGTCTTCTCCCCGAAACGCATTTGGGTCCTTCGGTCGGTAAGGGGGGTTCACCCGACGTCCATCTCGGTCCCAGGTATCCCGCCGATCGTCTGGCGACTGTCTCGCGGGGAGACAGGAGTCATCTTCGCGGACCAGCCATTGATCCTCCCGGGTCGTGTAGTCTATCAGGGTAACGTGGTTTGATCTTCGAGAGGCGGTGACCAGCAGGTCTATCTTGTGCGAAAAACCCGGTCCCGCCATGTCCACCATCACCTGCGCGGCGGGGTGAATGAAAGCCGGCGAGAGAGGTGGGGCAAGAAGGGGGGCTCCCTCCGGGGCGGGGAGACCTGCGTCCGCACGAGGGGGGGCACTATCTTGCTTCGGTCGAGGGAAGGCTCCCTCCTCCCCGATGATGAAGACTTTGCAGTCCGGTGCTATGCCATCGTCGTTGTCTGACCGCTCCAAGCAGCTGCGGATCCACTGTCTGCATTTGGAGTGCCGCTGATCCAGTAGAGACTTGAGGGCCTCCGAGTGGAAGGAGGACTTTGAGAGCAAGTAGTGGCTGATGCTCCCAGTGACCCTGCAGCCATACGGGCAGGAGGTCGAGGTGGCCCCCTTGGTAATCACAGTGCTGACCCTCGCCGGAGTGGGCCAGACATCTAGCTGGCATTTGAGTACTATGGCTACCTCTCTCACTGAAAGGCCGCCGTTGGGTTGAAGGAAATGGTTGGTAATGGCTTGGAAGGGTCTGCGTATTTCCGAGCGGATCCCCCATGTTAGGCCGAAGCGGGGCGCCACTTTGAATTTATTAGCGTCTTCCGAGCATCTCTGGCGAAGCTTCCATAGGTTGTAGGAGGTCCAATTCTTCTTGACTTGGGCGATGGCTTGGTCTACTGACCCTGGAGCGACAGTCTCCTTGGTGAGAAAGTTAGTGACGGAGAGAACGACTGGGACCTCTAGTGCGTTCCATTCGAAGCGGGCCGGGGGAACGTCATATGCCTCCCTGAATCGGGCAAGGCTGTGTTCTGCATCGGATCGCTGCTGTCGCCCGTCGGGCCATGACGAGTCACTTACATGCCCTGGAGGGATGCGCGGGTTAATGCCAATGCCCAGTGCTCTGCAGGCGCGGATCCAATGAAGTACCATAAGTCCGTCGCGGCGATCCTCCTTGAGCAGATGCAGGTGACCTTGCCATCCAAGGAAAGGCTGGTCTGGGGGGTCCGGAAGCTTGGGGCACTGCTTGTTGATGTCCTCTGGTATGGGGGCTTCGTCCCTGAGAGCGCCCCTGTTCACAGCGTTGACGTACCGCGGGTAGAAAGCTGGAATGATGCAGTCGGTGGGGACCTCCACCCCGTGGAAAACGGAGTGCATTCGCCATATGTCCGGTGGATGAATCGGTGGATGCATCAGTGGCGGGCGCGGTCCGCCGTCCCCTGCCCATCTGAACGAGAAGCGCGTGCTTGGCGGCTGTGGGGGGCAAGAGCTCTTGGGAGCAGCTCGGCGACCACGGAGGGGGAGACGCTGGGGACAGAGATCCTTGTTCCTGGGGAAGTAATAATCCCACGCTAGGCGTAGATGCGCATCCACCGCGTATTGAACGTATGGATCGGTCGAAAGGAGGCATTTGATAAACACCGTGAAAGTTCGCAGGTAGTACCGGGTGGAGAACTGGTGAAGGCCGAATCCTCCCCCTCCTCCTATGGGGCCGTAAAGCACCGCGTTTGGAATCTCCTGGGGAGACAGCTGAAGAGTCTCCCGGATATGGTCCCGAAAAGCTGTGTCTAGGTCCCGAAGCAACTTCTGGGGGAAGGGGGTCCACCCGAAGGAAAAATCTAGGATGCTGGTGAGGAGACACGTGAGGGCTTTCCTTTTCCTTGCAAGCGAGAGGTCGAGGCTGTGTATCAACCGGGCAGTAGCCACGAACCTTGAAATCGCGTAGTCTCTTTGGATCTGCGGGTTATTGTTGCCGTCGGTGTGGAGCCCCAGGGACCGAAAGACTTCAATTGCCGAACGGTTTCTAATCACGGTGGGGGGGCACGTCGAGTCCCGGCCGGGTGCAGTGAGAGAAATCGGGACAGCGTAGACACCTTTGCCCTCTTCACTAACCAGGCAGATGACAGAGCATTTTTCCGCCGCACAGATCTGGCGTGCGGCCCTAAGTTGCGTATAAAGAAGTGAGAAGCCCTTTTGTGCCTCGGGAATGTAGAGCTCCGGTGGACCATCCCCTCCTAGGGCTGCCCAGTTATCGTCCGCAAATTTGTGATCTGCAGTCAACGGGGGCCTCAGGGGGTAGACGGAGGTGTTCTGGGAGCGGTCGCTGCTAGTGCCATCGTAGAACCGGTATCCTGCTGGCATAAATTGCTGGGCAGGGCACAAGCGGGTAAGGTATTCGTCGAGAACCCCGTATGTGCCCGGGCTGAGCGATCCACCTTGAGGGATCCCTCGGGAGCGGTGAATTTCGTCCGGCAAAACAGCAGACTTCCCTGTAGAGTCCGGGACCTTGAGCTTGAGCGGGGAGTCTTTGAACCGATGGCGGAGGAAAGCAAACAGCTCGGGGAACTCCCCCTCCTGAGCCACCACATGGGAGTACGCTTCGCAGATGTAAGTGAGCTCCGCGCGGTCAAACGCCTTGCGGATGTCAGTGGAGAAGATGATAAGCGTCTTTTTCTTACCTGTAATCTTGGGGGCTGCCCGTAAATCGGCCAACATCAACCGCAGCACCATGTTCCATTCATCGCACCCACTCACAGTTGTTGTGTTGGCTTTAGAAGTCTTCCGGATGCACCCTGTGTGGAGCTTGAAGGACTCAACCCGAAAAGTGACGAGTTTTTCGTAGAGGTTGAGGATCGCGTTCGAAACCGTGATGCCCCGCCAGTCGGATACATTTGCGCCTGTCCCAGTCCCCTTCCAAATCTGGCTGAGAATCCCCGGCTTCCAGTCCTTTGGTAATCTCTTCTCCTTCCAGCAATGGGAGAAGAAAGATCCTAATTGGATCTTCGCGTCTTGCGAGAGGAGCTTGAAGATGTCGGGGGGTATACCATCGTCTCCCGGAGCAGGACCCTTTTTGGCCTGAATTGCATGCTCGATTTCACCCAACGAGAGCGGCCGACGAGCCAGATCGAGCGCCTGCTCTCGAGAGAGCGGGGGGGGGAGGCACTTGAAGATATTGACGAATTGCTTGACCCGGTCCCCAGGAATATGAGACTCTTGGAACGGCCCTACAAGGAGAAGCCGTCCGTTGGAGTCTCGGGGCGGGGCCGAGCGCAGCCTCTCCCACTCCCGAATCCTCTGTAGCCGGGTCACTCTTCTTAGGACCGCCCACTTGGCGAGGCGGTCTGCACACTCATTTAGACGGAAGGTCCACTCAAAACTGCGTTCTTGGTGGGACTTGACCCAGTGGAAAGAGATCGGAGCAGTCTGCACGTGAAAGCGAAAGATTGCATCCCATAGGGGGGGCTTCGACCGCGTCTTGAACAGTTCGTGGGCCTCCCCTTCCAGATTCGCGTCCGATAGGGCCCGGTAGTCGGTGTAGACATGGACTCGCCGGGGCCTCCAGGCCATCTCCCGGATGAATTGGAGGCCCCCTGCCATAACTGCCAACACTTCCTGTTCACCACTAGAGGCTGGATTGTCCGCGTTGCCGTAGATGGCGATAATATCGCGATTGTAGAATAGGAAAGCCCCGAAGCCCGCAGCGTTGCCATGTTCGGGAAAGCAGGATCCATCGGTAACGAGGATAGCGTCCCATGGTGACAGGGAGCCTGGAGACAGCTCGTCAGGTCGATCGAGGCGCGGCGCAAGGCGAGCAACAGGGAACCGTTGTTGGAATTCGTCAGGGAGCGAGCTGAGGCGCAGAGCAAACGCGTTGGATTGGAGTCGGATGATCAGGCCCCGGGTGTCCTCTCCGTTAGGAAGGTGGATACCCAGGTACTCCCCTGCTTCAGCTTCCAGGAACTCCATAAGCTTGGGAACCAAGTCAACGGGAGGGGCTGTATACACATCCTGAAGGGGAAGGTTGGCAGTATCCCATCTCTTAAGCTCATCTGAATTACGGTTCGGTCTCCGTTCGTTGTCATCCTCCGGCGGGAACTGCACTGTGTACTGGCGAAGGGACGGTGCCTTGTGGGCATTCATGAGGGACCTCATCCCTTCCACCCCCGCCTGAAGGGCTACCTCGGCAGATGACTGGATGACAGATTCCGTCTCACTGGGGAGAAGGGAAAGGGGGGCAGGATCCACATTACCTCGGAACACCAGATTGGTGAAATGCCCCTTGTCGATAACCTCCCCCGGTCTGAGGATCGGCGCACGGAGCCTGTCGCTTCCGAGAAGGAGCTCTCTCTGGTTATATTTGGAGTCCTCTGGGGGGGTCCATAGTGTAGCTCCAGGCCCCATCACTTGGTGAAGTCGGCGCTCCTCGTCTGCCAGGTCGGAGACACGTGTGCGGTAGAGGTCTGCATAGTGCTCCCGGAGAGCTTCGGGCGGGGGGGACTCCATGGCTGAGTCCGCTTGGACACGGAGGAGGAATTTGTGCTGATTACGGTCAAAGGCTTGGTTGTGGCGAAACCTATCCGGTCTCTTAGACTCCCTCTTGACGCGCTTGATGTCCTCGAGTCGAGAGTTAATCTTGCGTCTGGCCTTGGCAAGGACCTTCAGAGCGTCGGGCAGGAGACGTGATAACTCCAGCGGGTCATCCGACGACGTCTCATCCAGGATGTGTCCCACCAGATCCCCTTCCATTCGAAGCGTACGGCAAATGCTCATCCAGAGCCTGGATAAATGGGATCCGGGGTCCCTCGGAACCTGTCTCTGGAGGCCCCTCGTGATGGATTGCAGGGCAGTTAGCATGCGGGGTACCTTCGTTATCTTCCGCCTGGACTTAGGGGGTCTGGGCTGCCGCCTGCTCAATGGTGGAGGAGGCGGCTGAGCGTCCTGAATGACACTTGGCAGAGCAAGGCTAGGGACAGCCGGGGGAGCAGCGTCGTTCTCTATAGGTGCGGCAGCAACTGCGGCTTGGATGGCCTGCTTCAACGAAGCCTGGGGGGGCTGGGCCGTCCGCATGCTCTCTTCCATACACTGCTGGAAACTATCCCGCTGAGCTTGCGTCCACCTCTTGGGCTCCACTAGAGGCAGCGGGGGAGACCCGGAGACCGGGGCGACAATTCCATCAGGCCGGGCTTCCCTTCCCTCCGGACTCCGGGAAGAGGGGAGGGGGGGGGGCTGGGCTGTCGGCTAGAGAAGGGGGGGGGAGAGCAGACTCGATGATTTCTTCTACAGAGGAGGGGAGGGGCGGTGGACCCGGGAAACGATCGAAGCTGCCAGGCGGGGAGGAGGGGGGAGAGTCAACCGGGGCGTCGAGCGAGAGGAATTGACGCTCTAGCCGATCCCGGGCGATGTCTACTCGGGCCTGAATCCAGCGCTGCAGGGGGGGGGCCTCCAGGCGGTGAGACGCGATAGATTGAACAAGCCGCTCTTCCCTACTGAGGTGCGACAATGCAGTGATGGCGTCCTCCTCGTCCTCACTATCTCCCTCTGGCAACCCTTGCTCCTCCGGAGGATCCATCTGAGGGTCACTTTCCTGAGGACTCCAAAGGATGAGGCCGACAACGATCCAGGCCGAGGCCTTTGCGAGGATCCAGTCGGGTCGAAAAAACTCCTCAGGGCCAAAAGGCGCTTCCGGGATGGAAAGCTCCAGGAGACCATCCCTGGCCCCGACATCAATAAAGAGCATTGTGAGCTGCAGGATCGTTCTGAGGCGTTTGTAGCGAACAGCGGGCAGGGAGATGCCGAGAGGGCCGATGAACCGAGGCGCGTGGTCCCACGCCGGAGTCTCAGACCTGAAGTTGGCTGTGTGGTGGAGCAGGATGCGTCCCTTGATATCCTGTGCCCGAACAATGAGGACCCGCGGGCGGCGTCGCTGGACATAGCGAAGAACCCGTGGGGAGGAGAGTGCATGCCAGGAGGTGAGGAGCATGAGACTCCCGTCCTGGACAATGGATTCCAACGCCTTGGTGGTCCTGTCTGCCAATGGATTCCTGGATCGAAGGTGAAGCTGAGCTCCGAAGGAGGGAGATAGGAGAAACATCTGGCTTAACCATTGGTTGAGAGCTCCTTGGGAGAGCCGTGGCGCAGTGGGGGGGACCACCTTTTGTGGTGGAAAAGCCAGAAGTGGTTCTCGTACGTGCGAGGTGAGCGACAGGACATTGGTGCCATGGAAGCGCTCCAGATTGTATCTGAGCGTCGCAAAGGCAAGAGAGGCCTGCGCGCCTCCCCGAAGCCCGTCCCGAGACTGCTTGAAATCGCTAAACCACTTGGCGGACGGCTGGGGAAGGTGCTCCCGCATGCCTTGTTTGTAGACCCTGTAGACAGTAGAGAACCCCAGGGGGGCGGAGGAGGGCACTGGGCTACGGGGGAGGAGGTGCCGTTCAATGGACATGCCTTGCCCCAGCAGGGAGAACGCCCGAGAGTTGAAGGAGGCTGCATTGGTGGAATGCTCATCCTTCTTATCCGCTGCCATCTTCCGCAGGTTCCTAATAATCTTGCGTAGGCGCTGACGGAAATGTCGATTAGTCTTTGAGGCTGAGCTCAGTCCCAAGGCTGGGCGCTGGGCTGCGGAAAACGGGTGAAGAACCGCGACGGGGTCAGGAAGGGAGGAGACTGTCCGCTTGAACAGAAGTTGCACTCCATACGAAGCAATCACCCTGCATGCAGTCAGGTTATGGAGGACCGAAACGGAGTCGTTGTCACACTTCACCCACTCCCCTGAACTGTTGCGGTGCAGGAGGAACGCGTGGGGAAGTTGCCGCGAGCGTGCGTTGCCTTCCATCTGAATGCAAATAACGCTTTGGAGAGAGTAGGAGGCCGGCTGCCCGTCTTGCGTCCACCGGTGGTCAAGAACGAGCGAGGGCAGGACAGAGATGTTGTGGTGCGCGGATCGAAGGGACCGTAGGTTCTGGAGTCCCAGCGGCCGATGAATGTCGAGGAGAAGACATTCTGCATGTGTCTGCAGCGTCCGAGTAGTCGCCCCTTGCCTGCCTCCGCAGTGGGCACAGCGGAAAGACTCAGAAGGACCACCAAGCAGCCATCTGTCCACGAGCTCAGAGAGGGGGAACGGGGAGCGGTCGCCGGCCAGGAGAGACAGGGAGAGAGGAAGAGCCCACGTGGAGGAAAGAGAGGTAGTGGAGCATCCCTGGCACGATGAAGTCGAAACCACGTGAGGGAGCCACGATTCCATAGACACTCCCCTCGGGAGGAAAGAGGGCCCGGCGTCCCGGAGCAACAACAGTAGGCCCCGAGCTGCCAGTCCGGTGTCGCCGCCGTCATGAAGGTCCGGACTGGGGAGGGTGCTGCGGAGAACAACCGGGTAGCGGAACCAGGCACAGGAGATGGGCTGGAATTCTTGCGAGGAGCTCTTCACCTGGGGGCGAAGCTCAGCCATCGTATTAATGATAGCGCTGATGGCCGTCATCTGAGGTCCGATCATGGACCTGGGTGGGCGTGCCGAGGCCCAGTTCCGTAGGAAAGCGGGAAGCTTGGGAAAGGATGAGAGGAGTTGGACCGCGCTTATTAAGAAACAGTACCGGTTATCCGGGTTCTTAATACCTCTGTAGGGAAGAGGAGGCGACTCCGCAGGAGCTTTACGGGGACATGCAGGACGACCTTTACCTTTCGTTATAATTCCGACCCCGGAGTACTCCCCCTGAGCTTTATTAGACAGCGCATTACTCTGGCTGGGGTCCGTGCTTGAGGTCAGAGTAGGCGGAGTACCGGAGGTCTCCTTCGCAAACGTCCGTCGGGGTCGAAGACCAGCGGCTTCTATCTCGTATAAGTCTGCCATCTTGTCTTCCTGATCCTTAAGAGAAGCCTGCATCTGGCGAGTGAGCTGACTTTCCTGTCGGATTGCGCGGATATCATCAGGGCTGAAGAAGATTCCTCCCATGGTGCTTCTCGAAGCAGGCCGTGTGGATCCCCGCACTTGAGAAGGGGGGTGGTGCACTACGATTGTACCCGGTGGGACCGATAAAAGAAGGGGGGGTCCCGCGAGGGGGGGGGGGGGGTCCTGTACATCGGCTGCTTAAGCAGGTCGGCTTGTGCGCAGCCTGGCTTCCTTCTGCTTCGCAGCCACACAGCCCTGCCTGCCGCCTGTGATCGCCAAGGGTCCGGAGCTGGCCTGTCGGTCATGGCCTTTTGTGTTTGTGCTGGCCGATGGGACATCGAGTGACGGAGTCGGCGTGGCCGCTTTGACCTTGAAAGGAGACACAACGGTGGTCGATCCGTCTTCGACAGGCGTGGCTTGGGTTTCGGGATGCAGACTGAGGGGGGGCGGTGCCTGCAGCCGGGGTAGAGGGGGGGCAGGACGTCGTCCAGAATCAGCAGGGCCAGCAGCGGCGGGGGGCAACGTAGAGCTGGTGGGGTTTGGTCGTTTACGTTTACGTTGCAGGCGTCGGCGGGCGTACTCGTACTGCTTCCGATTGCGACGGTTTGGCAGCAGGGCGGCCTGGGAGTTCCACACCCCCTGTCGGAGAATGGTCGAGCTAGGCAGGAGACCTAGCAGTGTAAGCCACCCCTCCTTGTACGCTCGCTCGAGATCCTGCTGGCGGACCGCAGGGAGGGAGTCCCACGCATCTCCGGATCTGGCGTGGCTGATAATGCTACGGAGGGCATCTAAGCGGAGGGGGCAATCGGGGGAAACTCGGTGTATCCAGTCCGGATTTGAGCTGTACTTGTTGCATATGCTTGCCCCTATCTCGCGGACGAGGGCAGGTCCCAGGTGACAGCTGGAGGACAGAAAGGAGGGTAGGTCAACCATGGCCATCAGGTCGCCTCGTGGGATCATCTTTTGAAGGGCCAACTGAGGCGCCGGTGGTGCCTCGGGGACTGGAACGCTGTTGGGAGTTGATGAGCTCGTTGGGAGGGCGGGTGACTCGGGGGGAGCCCCAGTGGGCCGCGGGGCGGCCAACGGAGATGGCTGAGAAGACCGCTGGGGTGGAGATGGTGCCGGGGCCGTATACGAAGGGGGGGCGGGGGTAGGTTCCAACGGGGCGGAGAGAGTGGAGGATGTAGAGGAGGAGGATGAGGAGGATCGGGTACGCTTGATGAGGCTGCCACGGTGGCGTGCGTTTCCAGCAGAGGGGGATGGATGGCGCCCACCACGAGGGGGGCTGGGGGAGATTCTCGCTCGCCGTGATCGAGAAGGGGCTTGCTCCCGGCGTCGGGGTCGGGATCCAGCCCGAAAACTGCATCCATCGTACGGGCGACGACGTGGCGACCGCGACCTCCGTCCGGGCCGCTCCCTCCGAGATCTTCCCCGGGGGGAGCACGACCGGGAACGTCGTCCCCGCCCCCCTTCTCTGGGAAGGAGAGGTGGGTCACTGCTTCGTGATCGAGACCTTCTTCCCCTTCGGGGGGGCGAACGTGAGACCCCAGGGGGGGGGCTCTGACTCCTCCCGGGCCGCCCCTGAGTCCTTGTGGGGGAATGTGCGCGCAGATTATCCACTCCACCTCGGCATCCCCGAGGTTCACGTCAAACATCCCCGCGCCCCGCTCGACGGAAGTCGGCCGTTTTCAGCGTGGACGCGGAACCCACCGGCCCTGCCCGAGAACCATGCTCACGGATGAGATAGATCGGGGAGCTCTGGTACGAGACGTCGTCTGGGAGGGTTCGTTATCCTGCGGACGGCGCGACCTAGAACGGCTCCTCAGTGGGGGGGAACGGGCGCCAGGCGTGGAGATGCTACCCCGAGGAGGAAGTGGGCGGGGGCGTGCTGTCTGGACACCCTCCTGGCGTTTCTTGGTACCCGGCTGGGGCTGCGCAGTGACCCCGGGGGGGAACTGAGGGGGGGGGGGGGGGGGCTCCCGACTGGTCGACTGTATTGCGTCGTTTCGCAGCCTAGGGGAAGTAGCGCCGTACTTGAGGACCGGTGGAGCAGGAGGGCGAGGAGTGGGCGGCTGAGGGGAGGGCCCAGGGGTCCGCTCACTCGATTCCATGGGTCCTCCTTCCGCGTTGTCGACCCTCTGGCTCGAAGCAAGGGAAGGAACCGGGCCAAGGGAAGAGAAGGGGGGAACCGATGCAGTTACCACAGCGATGGGGGTTGAGGGGGCCGAGAACGCACAGCTACGCTCTGACGGACTTGCTAAGGCCTCGGGGGCGGGACGAAGGATCTCCGGAGAGGAAGCAGTCTCCGGGCCCACATGGGGCGAAGAGGGAGGGACAGTATGAGACGCGAGAGGCGGTGCGGGAGGAGGACAGTCAGTGGCCGCATGCCCAGTGAGCCGTGACGCAGAGACACCGGACGGGAATCCCCCTCTGCTGGGACCCCCATCCAAGGATGGATCGACAACATCGGGTGCGGAGGGGGCTGGAAAAGCCTGGCTCTGATCCGCGTTCTCCTGAGCGTTAAGTGACCCTTCGAGACCATGGGGTGGTAGGGCCCCGGTGGGCTCGAGCCTGTCCCTGTGTTTCCCGTCAGCAGTGGGGGACGGGATTTGGACAGATGGCGCTGTGTTCGGTGAGGAAGTCGCGGAGGGGGGGGGGGGGGGGTCCTGCAGCCATGCGCACGGGACGCTCCGTTGATGGGCTGGGTGCCTTAATGGAGGTAGGGTACTTGTACGTCGACGGGGTACCAGGCGTGGGGGAAGGAGAAAGCGGCCGAGAGGGGGTAGGGGGGAGGCATAAGGTGGAGGAAGAGGTGGTAATTCGGGGCCCGCTGAGCCAGGGAGAGGTGAGCCAATCCCAGCAGGGGTGGGCTCTATATCGCAAGGAGAGTCTCCTGACGCTGGAGCCACCGTTGTGGGACCCGAGGGCGGCGGGGGGGCTGGGCTCCCCTCCAGCTCCCCTCCCTCTCCATCGGTGATACTTAGCTCCATCTGCTCCATCTGCTCCGCCTCCGTCATGATGTCACGGTCTGATACGGGCGCCACCTTCTCGGCTGAGGTGAGAGCATCCCATGCCGCATCCAGATTCTCGTCCCAGACCGTATTCACCCTCGGGCGAAGGGTCGGAGTGGCGGCGGCTGTGTCTCCCGTCTCTTGTGGCGCTTCTGCAGCTGATGGCGTGCGCTGCTCACCCACCAGTTCTCTGCTGGGCTCCGTTGTCCCTGCCCGGGACATCCCGACCGGAATTTCGTCGCGGGGGACGGGGAGGGTCCTTCGTATCCCGAGGTGGTCTGGCAGTGACTCCATGTGCGCAGGCAGTTCCATCTCCGTCGATGTTAGGGGGGGGGGGGGGGGGGGAAAGGTCCTGCAGGGAAGCGCGGGCCTTGGCCTCACCTGGAGCAGGATCAGCCTCTTCCGGCGTCGGAAAGCTTACAGCTGCGTCCATCTGTGGCTTGGTGGCCGGGGCAAGGACCTCCTCAGGATCCGGGCAGCGGGACACTTCTCCAGATCCTGACGCTGGTAACTCCGATGCTGACTCCCGGGACGCTAGGGATACGGGCAAAGGTACCTCGCCCTCTGGGAGGGAGAGAAACGTCACCGGTACCCCCAGTTCCTGGGGCGAGGCCGGGCTCCGGGGGGGCTTCGCATAACCCCGGAGTCTGGTCCGTCCTGGGGAGTGTTGTCGAGGTGGCAAAGGAAGGATTCTGCGTCCATGCCTTCTTCGTCCGAGCTGGGAGGACTCCAGTATCCGGCTTTGGAGGCTGCAGCGGACAGGGCCGACCGGGTCATCCGAGTCGCCGACGACAATCGAAGGAATACTCGCCGTCTAAGGATTGCGGACCTCTCTTTCCGCGTAGCGCTCAGGAGTCTAGCAAAAGTCCGGGCCACTTGGACATTAAGGGCCTCGAAGGCATGTTCATCCCTTATGTGACGCGTGCGGTTAAGGTGAACATCTCGGTAGAGAGACGGGTTGCTCACCTTCCATGTGCGTCTCACTTTTTTGCGAGATGAAGCTGAAACCCTCTCGGCATGACGGTCAGTAAGAACCATTTTCCATTCTTGGTGCCCACGTTTAACCATACGCGTGACCTCGGCAAGCTGCTCCGTGTCTGTAGCAGGCACACACCTGAGATGCGCCGTATCTGCATAGGCAGCCTGCGCGGCAACGAGCCGCTGGAAAATGTTCCTGCGGAACTGGTCCATATCCGGCATCTCTCCAGCGGGCAGGGGCGCGTCAACAGAGAGGCACGCGGGGTTCAGGGCTACACGCTGCATGTGGAAGAGCGTATGAAGGCCGCAATCCTGACCTCCCTCCTGTGCTGGTACAGTCAAACTGATGTATCCTGGTGTCGGGGGATCGGAGAGGAATCCCGCTCGACCTAGGTTCGCATACCAGGCCGAAAGGATCGGCGTGAGCGCGAAATCGGAGCAGCTTGCTGTGCAGGAGGGCAAGGAGTCCAAGAAGAGGGCGAGCGGGACGCTTCGTGATCCGAACGCAGCAACCGCAGGTACCAAGCCGACTTGTACACCGGGGCCTCCTCGCTGCAGAGTGGTAAAATCACCAGGAGTGCCCAATGCCGTTCGCTGATGTTGAGCGGGATGAGCACGTGCTCATACCCCGGGTCGATGGGCCGGTGCTTCAACGCCCTGAAAAGGATGTCATCACGAGACTCCCCTTGGGTGCGGATTTTCCAAGAGAAATCGGGTCCAATGAGTAGACATCGATTGACACGTGCCTGGGGTTCCAACTCACGTATGAACCAGTGAAGCACGTCAGTGTGGAGCCAACCGCCGTCCTCTACATTCCCCACCACTATCGGCGGTATGTATGAACCACCCTCCGTAGCAGTGTCACTGGCCCAGATCGGACAGATGTTGGGTGGTGGCCCCGGGGCGATCAGGGCTTCCCGGGGGGCCGGACCAGACTGCTCGACCTTCTGGTGCCGACGCCGAGACCGAGACGGTAACGGGGAATCGGCGCTGGCCATTTCCACCGGTTGGAATACGCTGTGTAAGGCCTGGTTCCAGAGACTGCGGCGTGTCTCCCGGTCCATGGGGACGGGGCCAAAGTGAGCGGGGCATCTATCGTCGGAGAGCGGTCGCAGCCAGTGTCGTCCTTCTGCACCACTCTTCGGAAGATCAACTCGGAGCGCCGTCAACCTTCGGGCGGGAGCCGTCAACATGGTCCACCCAAGCGGGAAGGTGGTACAGTAGTGGCGATGATTCGTGGGGTTCCTGAGGTACCCCCCCGGGAGGGCCCGAGTCTGTCGAGAATCCAGGGGCTCCGGTTGGACGCTGGGGGCCTGGTGCCCGGACGAGGTAGGAGAGGAGGGGGACAGGGGTCTGGGTCGGTCCCTTGGGTGGGGATGAGGGGTCCACATGGAATCGCAGTCACCCGTCTGGATAAGACGACGTGGAGGACTTCGCTTCCTTTCCCGTTGGCTGGGGACGGGAGGGTCTGAGTCCCACCCTTCTCCTGTCTGGAAAGGAAGCAACGCCGTTATCCCTACCCTGTATGCTAGCCCTGCCAAGCTGTACCCTCGGGGGAGACGTTCTTGAACACTCTCCCATGACTTCCCCTCCGGGATGAAGTTGACCTCCTGGAAAGCTTTCGATATTGGCTTCCCCGAGCTATGGATCCCAACTCCCCCTCGACCAAACCGAATGAAAGTGTGGTTAAAAGGGTGGGAGCCTAGGATCGCAAACTCTTGATGAACATTCTGGCTGCTCTCCTGCAGCTTCTTCCAGGCCGGGAGCGCTTCGATGGCCCCCGGGGCGGGGGTGTCCCGGTATTGTGTGGGCGTCTGGATAATTGACTCGCGGGTGCTGCCCTCACTTATCCGCCGTTGTTGCACGTATTCCCACTCCGCGCTTTCCGCCGCCGTAATCTCCTCATCGGTGGGAGGTGGAGAGAAGGGCAGGAGGCGTTCTCCACCGGCCGTCCAACTGTCCCCATGCACGAAGGTGTTAACGCAAAAAGCAGCCACAGCGTGGGACAGAAAGGTCGCTCGGAAGGAAGCAGCCCAGGACCGACGGTCAGGCCCACCAATGACGCAGGACTCTGACAGGGAGGTGCGGGGAATAAAAGCCAGCCGAGTGACGGTGCCCAGGGCGTTGAGAGCTTGCCGAACATCGGGCATACAGTCTTCTGGGGAGACGGAGGCGCCAGAGCCTTCATAGTAGATGCTGAATTCTACCGATCTTCGCTACTCGGGGGCGGGTCGAAGATTACCTGTGAGCAGGGCACGTTCTAGCTGGAAGACTGAGTCCCGCCAGCTGGACGGGCGGGCGTCGTAGACATCAATCAGGAGGAGGGCTTGGCCCGGTTGCTGAGCAGGGGGGGAGGTGGATGGAGGGGGGGCGGAGCTGCAGTTCTCTGGGAATCGTCTGAAAACGCGGAAGTTTGCCCCGACGAGGAGGGGGTCACGTGCCGCCCTGTTCCATTCGTAGCTGCTGGTGGAGGGGAGCCTCTCCCAATGGAGGAGTCTGCAGATCAGCTGCTGGTCGACAAGCAGGATCGAGGGTGGGAAGAGTTTGCGGTCCGTCGATCCACCGAGAATACCATGTGTGAAGGTCCCGGGAGCCCTCGATGATATGAGGGCGCAGAGATCTGCCCCGGGGGAGCCCGCAGGGTGAAGTACTACGGTAGCCTGATCGGGGAGTTCAAGCCAGGCACTTCCATATTCCAGGCCTTTCTCCTTTAGCGCAGGACGGATGGTAGACGCCGTTTGCTTACCAGTCCAAGGGAGGATGGCAATCGTCCGGAAAGCTCGGGATGCATCCAATTTGGGGAAACTGGAACCGTCGCATTGGATCACATGGAAGAAGCAGCATCCTTTCGGGTCCGGAATGTGCAGGTGAGTGACCATCCCCGGCCTTGACGTCTTCCTGCCTGGCAGTGGGATGGTGCTGGGAGGGGGAGCTGGGAAAGAAGGGGGCCGTCGCGGCTTCGCCCCAATGAAGGTATCCACGGAGTCTTTCAGATGAGGCAGGGACCGGCGGAACATCTGCTGCTCCACTCGGGAGAAATCCGACCATCGGGGGAGAAGCAAGAAGCGGATCCCGAGGGATGTGCCGGAGTCCAGGGGGGGGGGCACAGCAAAGCGACGCACCGAGAGACGATGGCAAAGAAAAACCCGCGTGCCTCCCTTCGGGAGGGGGGGCAAGTCCAGGGGAGGGTGGGGAGGGGAGAAAGGGGGCCCCTGGAGGTGGGTGAATGGAGAGGAGATGGTGACCGTGTGGGGGGCATCCGCCAGAAGAGCCTCCACAAAGAAGTCGTTTGGAAGGCTTGTGCTGAGGTCCTGTGCAAGATCCCAAGGTGCTTGCACGTCCGCGCCCGCGCCCCGTGGGAGGTCGTAGATAAGCCCGGCATTGAAACGGCAGCGGAAGGTGCTTCTGAGCCAGTCCCAAAACGGTTGAGGGAACGCCGCTAAGATGCCTGCGCCTTTCGATGCCGGCTTGATGAACCTCCTGCCACATTGGTAGCCAATGATGTCCTGCTCGTCTGGCGCTGCCACCAGAACCCGAAGAGACGACGGGGGCTGGGGCGCCAGAAGATTGAAACAAATATTTTGGTAGATGCCCGCCCACGGGCAATTGCGCCGCGAGGTGAGACCCCTTGTTGAGGGCGCGAGATGCGGCAGGATAGAGATTGGTCGTCCTTCCGTCCAGGTGTGGTATGTCGATGGGCAGGGGGGGATATAGGTGGGAAAAGGTGGGGGGGGATCCGGTTGATCACAGAGAAGAGGTCCTCGGAGAGAGGTGGGGTCGGCACCTCCAGGGTGGGGAAATCCTGTGCTTTGCCGGCGATGGTGTCCGCGCGCTGATATAGAAGAGCTACAAGGGCTCTACCAAGGGGTAGGATCGTTCCCGGGAGCACTCCAGCGCAGAGGTGGCTATGCCGATGAGTAGTGTATGTTGGATACCTGCGGCTCCCATCGTAATCTAGGAAGCTCCGTGGAAACGTAGCGTCTTGACACCCAAACGCCTGATACCGCCGATTGCTGTCCTTGTACTCCTCCGGAAGGAACGTGACGCCACGTGTCCGGATGTATCGTCCCGTCTTCGCCGTCGCGTAGCAGGTCGGGAAGAAGGTGGACATCTCCAAGGAGAAAGGGGCCAGGATCGGGGTGTCGTTGATGTGCGGGGGGATCCCAGGTCCTCCAGGGGCTTCTGGGCGGTTGATGATGACGAAAAGGAACGGGGGGGGCGGAGAGTCGAAGGAAATCCTGGAAGAGAGAACCCTATCCTGAGGCTTGGAGCAGTGACATGTAAGGTTGGACGCACCCGGCAGCATTCGCGCGCCCGGCCGAAGCAGAGCTTCAATGAGGGATTCGAGGCGAATCGTAGGGGCGTCCACAGGTATGGACCCCTCCTCCGCGGGCTCTGTGAGCTTCCCGTCCGTAGGCTGTGGAGGGGCCGAGACCTCTAGAAGGGGGCTGCGGACGCCCGACGAAACATGGTACCAACGACACGTGGCACAGACATGTTCGTGCTTCCAAAGGAGCTGGAGCTGCCGGTGGACAGGGGCCCCTGTGTCCGTAGGTGCGTGGAGCCAGATCTCCTCTACAGGCGGAATGTAGTGAGCCATAGCTGATGGGCTGCTACACAGGTCGCGGAGGATAATCCGTAGGGCATGCGTCAGGTCATCCTTCCGTGGCCGGAGTCGCGCAGCCGGTGGAACCTGAATGCGATATTGTGATCCCAACTTTTCAGCTTCTTGTTCCAGCGCAGGATTCTGAAACGACGGGTCCAGAGCCAGTAGGTGGCGATAGAGAATGGCCAGCCCTTGCGCCGCTACAGGTTTAGAGGGCAATTGAGTCGAGGCCGCTCGGTTGAGGGCTCGTCCTGCCTCTGCCAGGTCGTGTCCCCCCAGGAACCCATTGGAGGTCTTCAGGAAAGATCGCAGCAGCGGCTGGAGCAAACTTGCCAGCGCCGAAAGGAAGGCGCCCATGGGCCATACAGGGAGAGGTGGCGGAGGGCCTTCAGTCCTGGACTGTGCCTTCGCTTCCCTGGCAGGGATGCTAGACCTCGGTGATCCAGATCGCTTGGGTCGCGTGGATCGCTTGCCCCGGGTGGCCTTGCGTTGGTGGCTTGGTCGCATCCCGGGGGAGAGTGATCAACTCCAGCTAGAGTGACGGGCACACGGGTCAACCCCTGCAGGTGTGATGGGAGGGTCCAGGAGAGGGTGCCTGAGAGCGGTCAGCGGCCGTACCACACACACGGGTGACGGTCACTGCCTTCCCTGGCTCTGCAGACCTGGAATCACCAACGCACGAGGTGGGCGGGACAGTGCCAGAAGTCACTGCGCTTCACGGAACCTGGTTTGGACTCGGATGGGACGGTCCAACCAGGGGGCCTTGCACAAGAGCCTGATACTGACTGGATACCAGGGACAGGAAGGGAGAGTGTGCCTGAGTCGTTCAGCGACCGCCCCCAGAACACGGGTGACGGCCTCTGTCTTCTCTGGCTCAGACAAGCCCTGATGTCACGGGTCCTGTGTCAGTAAGGCAGTGTCGACAGGCGCGTCGCTTCCCAGGAGGCCGCCGTTCGAAGGGAAGCGGCGAGGGAAGGACCCAGGAGAACCGTACACTGTGATTACTCCTCCGGCGAGCAAACCCCCAAGAAACAGAAGGACCAGTGTCTGAACCGATCAGCGGCCGCACCAGCACAGTCGGGTGCGGTCACTGTCTTTCCTGTCACTGGACTCTCGCTCTTGGGAGCGCTTTGCCTGTAGGACAGTGTCCGGCGGCGACCAAGACAGAGTTCCCTCTGGCCGGACCAAAGTAAGGGCAATACAGCGTGCCTGAAACGCTAGGCGACCGCACAGTCAAAGACGTATGCGGCCACTCGCTTTCCTGGCTCTGCTTGTCCACCCTTCAGTCACGGTTAAGCCCAGAGGATCTTGGACACCTACGCGAAGCGAGCTGTAAGGCGGATGGTCAGTCCGCGGGGAGGTTGAGCGGCGGGGTTAGAGGGAGAGGCGATTGAGGACGGGGAGGTGGTGGTGTGTGAAGGGGATACGCCGTTTCACGCTACAGGGTCCCCAGCTGAACGCCTTCGGTAGTGCCGAGCCCCGGGTGAGGCTGTGCGTACCAGAAAAGCCGGATTATCCAGGCAACACTTGACGACCGATTTGACACACGGCTATAATGTCCCAATATAAATCATTACTTGGCCTTAATGAGTTGGCTGTTGATAGTCTAAACATACTTAACTTAGATTTAACGAACACAAACATAGTCGGTCTGAATACAGACAGAGTGCCAGAAGATGCAGACACCGTAAATCTTTATTACACTGACGACCGATTTGACACACGGCTCGCTTTAAAAACAACATCAGACCTAAAAGAAGGACTTAATTATTATTGGACTGATAACCGATTTGACGCACGTCTTGCTTTAAAATCAACAACTGACCTAAAAGAAGGACTTAATTATTATTGGACTGATAACCGCTTTGACACACGGCTCGCTTTAAAATCAACTACGGATATCAAAGAAGGAAGCCGTTTATATTATACAGAGCAACGAGTAAGGGATAATGACGAAGTCAAAGCCTCAACTCAACACCGCTCTAATACTTCCAATCCGCACCAAACCAGTTTATATAATTTGATAGACACAAACATATTTGCACAAGTGAGCGGTCAATACTTAACTTACAACGATGTAGAAGGCAAATGGAAGAATACAGCCCTTGGTTCAATTGATACACTTTCAGATGTAGTCATTACAGCGCCAATAGCGATGAATAGTTATCTAACATATAACTCAATAAACTGGGTAAATAAAACATTTCCGATAAATGTTGATGAAACAGGCAACATTAGTATGGGAAGGAAGAATATAACAGGAGTTAAAAAAATTTACTAAATACCAAAGATGTTGATGAATGGATATTTGAGCATCAAGACAATAATAATAAGGTGTCAGCGAGTGGAAGTATAGACTCACATAGCGATGTGCTAATAACGGGCACACCAGCAGATAACCAATTACTCATTTATAGCACAGGACAATGGAGAAACACCACACTACCCTTTCTTAGATTAGACGGTACAGCCAGTATGACAGGGGCACTAAATATGAATGGTTTTGCTATTTCTGGGGCTTCTACATATAATGGAATTAATCTCGCTAATCTCGCAGTTGATGGTTCGGTGGTCAAACTAACAGGAGACCAAACCATAGGAGGAATAAAAACATTTAGCAGTATAATAAATGCTAGTGCGGGGATTGATATGAAAAGCCAAAGCATAACAAATGTGAATTTGGTTGATGGCGTGGATGTTTCAGTTCTTGATACTTCCGTGGTTAAACTAACAGGAGACCAAACCATAGCAGGAAATAAAAAATTTACATCAGTTTTAGAAGTAAATGGTTCGTCCAATCCTACCACTTTTGACGGCATTGGAATGGCCTTTGATACAAAAATAGGAATGATTGCAGCACAAAAAACAGCAACAGCGACTGGGTATCCGATACAAATAACTGGCTCATATGTAGAGTTATATTCAGGTAATACTTTAATTATAACCGCAACTGGCACTACACTCAATTTGAATAACAACAAAATAACAAACTTAGCCACACCATCAGCAACAACGGACGGAGCAAACAAAAGTTATGTGGATACATTAGACGGGCAAAATGTGAAACTAACAGGAAACCAAACCATAGCAGGAATTAAGACATATAGCAGTGGTGCTGAAATTACTGGAAACTCAATCAATTCAACAACAAAGGGCACATTTATAGTTTTCAATTCTACAAGTAATATCGGTTCTATTGCTAGATTGGATATGAAAACTGCAACATATTACAACTTTGAAATTTCTGCGAAAAAAAAAGTTTTATTATAGACGGGACGATTGTTTCGTGGTTTAATGCTACTGGCTTAGATTGTAATAGTAGTCGAATTGTTAATCTAGGTGCGCCACAAAATGCGAATGAAGCGGTAAATAGGCAATATCTGGATGATAATTGTGTGAAACTAACAACAGACCAAACCATAACAGGAAGTAAAACATTCAACGGGGCGAGCACAACGATAAAATATCTAACTCTAACGAACAATGCCGATTTTAATCATCAAACTATCACTAATGGCGGAAATATAACATGTAATGGGGCGAGGATATTAAACCAAAATGGAGGAGATATATTCTTTTCACAGACATCAGGTGATTATCAGTATTTCTTATTTACTCTAAATACTGCTACAAGTGGAACCGCGAACCAACGAGGTTATGTATTTACGAATGTAGCATTTGACGCAAAAGGAGCAAATCTTTATATTTCAAAACTTTTGGATAATAAGTCTGCTTCGTCTGATATTGTTCGTTTTAATAATGCTGGCGGTATGCGGTTTTATGGTGCTTTGGATATGAACTCAAACAACATAACAAGTGCTGGAACAATAACGGGAACAACAATTACTTCAACCGCGGGTATATCAACAACAACATTAACGGCGAGCGGATTAATAACAGCAGATGGTGGTTGTAAGTTATCTATTCAAAATAAAGTAGATGGAGGAAATGGGCAAGGTATATTTCTGTGGGATACAGACAACGCAGGATGGGGGATTTATATGGCTCAGTCAGGGGCAGGTAAAAGTCTATCTGGTGGGTCTGCGGTTGCTGGCAACGATATTTCAGGCTTTGCTGTAAGATTTAGGTCTGGTTTTGCTTCCACAGATGGTTTTGTGTGGGAAAATTCTAATGAGCAATTGTTGATGTCGTTGAATGGGGCAAACGGCACTTTATGGACAAAAGGATTAATAACGGCTAGTGCGGGGATATCAACAACAACGGCAACCGCAAGTGGATTAATAACGGCAAATGCTGGGATATCTGTTGTTAATAGCACAGTCGACATACGCGGGAAAGCAAGAAGTGGGTCTCATGCTACACCAGTCGGGTTATATGTCACAGCCAATCTTGAAGCATCTTCTGCTGGTGTTGAATTCAGACACAGCAACGGGACACAGGGAGTTGGTTTTGGTTATAATTCAATATATGCTACGGGAAGCAGTACCAATCAAGATTTAAATTTTTATGCGAGGGGGACTGGAGTAATCTATGCTCAGAGTGATACAAGCATGACGACAGCATCCAGCGGATTTTTAACATTAAGAAAAAGACCATCAAATACGACCAACCCCCAAATATTTATGAAAGCAGGAGACTCATCAGGTTATGCGGTGGTAATGAATACAGGCGGATTATTACATGCTTGGTCGACTTCATTATCAAATGGTGAGAATAATACAGGATATGTTTTTATTGCAGCAAGAGCGAATGTTTGGTCTTCTGGTTCAGACAGGAGATTAAAATCAGATATTAAAACACTAGACTGCTGGGATTGTTGCGATAAACTTATAAAAATAAACTGCTGTTCATATTATTTGAAATCAGACGAAAAGAAACAGAAAAAGAACCACGATTTATTGCGGATGAAGTAAAAAAAATATTTCCAGAATTTGTATCTGAAAGTGGAATAAAAGCAGACGATGGGGATGGAAACTTTGAAGGTATATCATACACGGACTTCATACCAATACTGGTTAGTGCTTTTCAACACATGGCGGAAAAGGTAGTTAATTTAGAAAAAGAAAATAAACTTTTACTTAATATACTACAAGAACAAGCAAATCAATTAGCAGAAATCCGAGCAGTCGAATTTTCAAATGTCAAATAATACAACTAGACTTCACAGACCCCCACCTATTATGGATATGGATGGCGAACTAACTCCCGAATTAAAGTCTCGTGTTCTTGAAGTAGAACTAAAGACTGAGGAAAACATCGCCAACTTTTTATTAGGACGAAAGCCGGTGGTGGGGGAAGGAGAGAGTTTCTCCGCCCCGGCACTAGGGTTCGTGCGCTACCGGTCAGCAGGGCGTGCCGCCCCGCTAGCGGCCGGGGTGCCGGCGGGGGGGAGCTTCTAGCCCGGGTCCGGCTCCTGTTAAGAATACCCGAGGGCTATGTGCTGTCGGTGGTAGGCGTCGAGGGCGGGCAAGAGCTCGGAGCCCCCCGCGAGAATCTAATCAGCGCGTGGCCGCCACGGCGCAGGGCCAGCTGGGAGTCTTGGTGCAGCTCGTGCGCCTGGCGCCAGCCACAGCAGGCCTCCCGGGCCCCGCGCGGCAGCCTGCGCTCTAGCCGGCGCCAACACTGGCTCCGCCGCCGGCCGCAGGGGTGCCAGCTGGGCGACACCAGGGGCTGGCTGTGCAGTCCTTGCACGGCGCAGGCCTGCGCCGGGGGGGCGCGCCCGCCCCTAGGAAGGCCCGCCGCTAGGAACAGGCGCGGCGGCGACTCGCCGCGCCGGGGCTCGGGGACCGCCAGCCGGACCAGGACCGGGGCCCCGAGCCCCACCGCGGCCCACAGAGGGCTTCGACCTCCTCATGAGCAAGCTGGGCGAGAGTGCCAGGGTTAGCACCTCCTGTCGGCCGGCCACCTCCTGCCGATCGGGCGGCAGGACCAGGCACTCTCTGCTGGCCAAGGGGGCGGGCTTTTCCTGTCGGGTGGCACGAGTGGCAGGGCTTTTCCTGTCAGGTGGCACGAGTGGCCGGACTTCTCCGGCCCGGTGGCAGGAAAGGCTAGTGTTTTCCTGTCCGGTGGCACGAGTGACCGGGCTTTTCCGGCCAGGTGGCAGGAACGGCTAGCCTCTTCCGGCCCGGTGGCACGAGTGGCCAGACCCTTCCGGTCGGGTAGATATACTCTTTTGGCCGGATAGGGGCACTGCCTTTTTCGTTCTCCCCTCTCCCTTCTCCCTTCTCCCCTCTCCCTTCTCCCTTCTCCCCTCTCCCTCCCCGCGCCCGAACATTGTGCAGCCCCCCCCCAGGCTTTCCGTCCATTATGGCGATCCGGTGATGAGTGCCACCGGCGGCTTCCTGGTCACTGCCGCAAAACTAGGGAAATTTCCTTGACTTTATAAAAAAAAATAATTCCACTACCCTAAGTGCCCTCATAGCAAGAATCGCACTTGTGGTTCGAGGCCGCTCGGAGGTGCCACCCCCGGATGGATATTCCCGGATATATATATTGGTACTACCGGAACGGCCGGCCCTCTTCTCGAGTACAAGAAAACAACGCTTTTTACGGGTAAAAGAAAGATAGAGACAGAATATAATTATTTCCTTTTACTTCGACAGGTAGGATTAGTCTGAATGCCAACTTGTACCTATACGTAGGCCTGCTGCCACTAGGCGAGGCGCGGGCCGGCTCTGGCCCACAAGTGCGATTCTTGCTATGAGTGCACTTAGGGTAGTGGGATTATTTTTTTTATAAAGTCAAGGAAATTTCCCTAGTTTTGCGGCAGTGACCAAGAAGCCGCCGGTGGCACTCGTCACCGGACCGCCATAATGGACGAAAGCCTGGCGGGGGGCCTGCACAATGTTCGGGCGCGGGGAGGGAGAGGGGAGAAGGGAGAAGGGAGAGGGGAGAAAGTAGGGGGGAGGGGAGGGGGGAGAACGAAAAAGGCAACACCCCTATCCGGCCAAAAGAGTATATCTACCCGACCGGGAGGGCCTGGCCACTCGTACCACCCGGCCGGAAAAGACCAGCCTTTACCGCCACCCGATCTGAAAAGCCTGGCCACTCGTGCCACCCGGCCGGAAAGGACCAGCCTTTCCTGCCACCCGACCGGAGAAGCTTGGCCACTCGTGCCACCGGGCCGGAAAAGACCGGCCTTTCCTGCCGGCAGGAGGTGCCTGGTCCTGCCACCCGACCGGCAGGAGGGGTCCGTCCCTGCCATCCGGCCAGTCAGGACCGTTAGGTGTCCCGGGCTGGCTCTAGCAGGCCAGAGGGGGGGGGGGGGGGTCGTCCGTGCGCGGTGGGGAGTGCGCTGTAGCCCAGGTCCGGCCGCTGGTAAGAATACACGAGGGCTACGTGCTGTCGGTGGTAGGCGTCGAGGGCGGGCAAGAGCTCGGAGCCCCCGCGCGAGAATCTAATCAGCGCGTGGCCGCCACGCCGCAAGGCCAGCCGGGCGTCCTGGTGCAGTTCGTGCGCCTGGCGCCAGCCAAAGCAGGCCTCCCGGGCCCCGCGCGGCAGCCTGCGCTCGAGCCGGCGCCAACACTGGCTCCGCAGCCGGCCGCAGGGGTGCCAGCTGGGCGACACCAGGGGCTGGCTGTGCAGTCCTTGCACGGCGTAGGCCTGCGCCGGGGGGCCGCGCCCGCCCCTAGGAAAGCCCGCCGCTAGGAACAGGCGCGGCAGCGACTCGCCGCGCCGGGGCTCGGGGACCGCCAGCCGGACCAGGACCGGGGCCCCCAGCCCCACTGCGGCCCACAGCGCGGGGTACGGGCGGGCCCGTCCAGGGGCGTGCCACAGGCGGCGCCGGGCGGCCGGCCCCCCGCCGGCGGCGAGTCGGACGACGTCGACGGCGGCCACGGCGAGGGCGCGCCCGGAGGCCGTCCTCGACAGGCGTGCCCCGACGCGACGGATGGTCGCTAGTGCGGACGCTGGCAGCTTGGCTCTGGTGGTGTCTAGGGCGGCCCAGAGAGTCCGGGCCTCCTCCCGAGACAGGATCTCCCGGAGCCCCCGCCGGCTGGCCCGCCACAGGCAGGCGTCCAGGGCCGGCTGCGGGGCCGGCGCCACGTACGGGGCTGGCTGATCCGTGGTCGTGGGCGGCGCCCGGCGGCGTGCTAGCTGGTCGGTGGTCGTGAGCGGCACCCGACGAGGTGCTGGTCCGAGCATGTAGTCCACGCTGCCTCGCCCGAGCTAATGTGTCACGGCGGTCACGACGAGAGGGGCGGCAGGCTGCTAGGCCCGTGCCCGGCGCCCACTGGCGGGAACAGAGCTTCCCCCCTCCCCCAAAGCTCCCCCTTCCCGGCGGCCAGCGCCCCGGGGGGGAGGGCCCCCCTCCCGCCCCCCGCGGCGCCAGATGGCACACACTCCCGGGCACTCCACAGGTCCCAATAGCGATGAGGCGGTACATACGCCGATACAAGGCGGGAGAGTCGAAGGTAAAAAGGCAGGAAGATGGCGATTGGGTGCCCTGCCCAAAACAGCAGGCACACATGAACTTGCCTTTCCCGGACGTTGACGAACCGGACGGGTCTCTCTGATGCCAAACGGGTACGTGGCGAGTTGGTGCGCCGCCTTCGATGCGGAAGCCGAAATGCTCAAGAGCCGATTCCCGGCGGCGGACAAGTTCGCGGCATACGTGCCCGGGCAGGAGTCACTCCTGAGCCAGATGGGTAAGCCCACAGCACGCAAACGCAAACGCAAACGCAAGCAACACGTCACATGTGTTGTGCAGGCCAAGGTCGGCACCGCTCGGCACGCGGCCGCCGGGGAGGGGGGGGGGTCCTCCCCCCCCCCGGGGCGCTGGCAGGGGGGAGGGGGGGGGGTCCTCCCCCCGCGCTGGTAATGGGGAAGGGGAGGGGAGGGGGGGTCCGGGGGGGTTCCCCCCCCCCCCCCCCCCCCCTCGGGGGTGCGCGGCATAAAGGCCCGGGAGGGCGGGCGCGGTGCTGATGGTGGACGACCCCAGCCCGAGCGCGTCGGCCCTCGACGAGGTGATTGCGGCGCAGCTGGCCCTGGACGAAGCGTTCGGGCGCGAGGAAGAAGCCCGGGGCCAGCGCGGGCCGTACTTCGCGACGGTCGAGGAGCAAGGACAACTCTCGCTGGCTTTCTTGCAGGAGGAGTACCTGCGGCATACTGCTTCCGTCGAGAGCCTGCGGGCTTTCGTGGTCCACCAGGCGCCGCTGCTGGTAGAGCGCCTGTCGGCGCAGGTCCATTTGCGCCAGGTGAGCCAGGCAGAACTCGCGCGCTTGCACCGGAAGAAGAACCGCAGCAGCGGGCTGCGTTCGGCGTTGCAGGGCTGGCTGCAGGCGCGCGAGCCCGGGCCGGACGAGGTGAGCGTGCCGCACCTAGTCACGCTGCCCGCCCGGCGCCTGGCCGGCCCCGCGCCCGCCCGCAGGTTCGTCCTGAAGCTGCAGTTACGGTTCGATTCGTTCGAAGACCCGCGGGACCGCTTCGAGGACCTATGCCACCGGGCGGGGACCTGGTGCGCCAAGCTGTGGGGTCCAGAGCGCGTGGTACTTGTACGAGCACGACGAGCCCTGTCCCGGGGTGCAGCTGCCCCCCGCCGGCCGGCACGTGCTGCTGAGCCTGCCCTGGCCCGTGAACCTGCCGCCCCCGACGCAGCTGCGCACGCCACCCACCTGCGCCGGACCTGGGACGGGCAGGAGATCGGCCACCTGGTGCCGTTCGTGCTGATCGAGGGCGTGGCCTGGGCCCTGGAGGGGCGCGAGGTCCCCCCCACGACCAGGTGCTGCTGCGCCAGTGGGACAAGCGCTTGAACCAGACCAGCGGGCGGGCGCCGGACACCACCCCCGTGCTCACTAGCCACGCGGGGGTGGCCGCCACGCACGAGACCTACCGCCTGACCGCCACCGGCAGTACGCCCGGCGGCACGCGCCGCCGCGAGGTCCAGTGGGGGACGGGGCGGTCGGCCGAGGTCGAGCGGCTGCCGGCGGCGGACGGGGCCGACGCGCCGCTGGCGCCGGCGGAGGCCGGGGCGGAGCAGGCGGGCCCCGGCGCGGACGAGGACGAGCCGGACGACGACGAGGGGCATTGCTTGCTGTCTTAAATCGTCTTGTCGTCGTTTTGCTTCATCTTCCCTTCTTTGAATTTCCTCAGCAAATGCTATGGCTTCTTCTTCGTTCAAAACATACTCACTCTGTTTTCTTTCCTTTCTTTTTAATTTATCTTGTGCTTCTCGCAATGCCACTTCTCTTTCAATTATGGCATTGCTAATGGCATCTTGGTCTTTCATTTCTCTCCTAATATCCTCTAATCTTTGCCTTTGAGAGTTTTCAGTCTGGATGAGTGCGAGTTCATTTCTTTTCGTTTCGGCTTCTCACTCTTCTTTTTTCTTTTGTTGTTCTATTGCTTCTTTGTCTTTCTTTTCCAGTTCGTTTATTTGCTCATACTTTTCTTTTTTGAGCTTGTCTAAGTGGTCTTGAATTGAGGCTCTCGTGTTCTGTTCAATCTCCGCTAAACTTTGAACTTTTCGTAAGTCTTCCTTCTTTGTCTTCGTCCTCTTTGCTTTTGGTTTGTTCAAATATTTCATAAACAGCTTAACAATTTGAAGTGTTGATAAGTCATTTGTTTTCTTTCCGAAGTTTAGATATGCTCGTTTGCCTTTTACTTTGATATATGGCCGACCATCCTTCGTTCTGTATATCCTCGGCGGTCGTTGCTTTCGCTTACCTCCACGGGTTTTAGTCTTCATAAGCAGAGACTTCGCCTCCGCACCTCCGTTTTTGGTGTTCATATATTAATGTAAAAAAATCATAAAAAGTTTAGTTTAATATTTGAAACCACCTCGGGGTTTTAAAATTTAAGTGCTCCACGGCCGCGTTGCTTGCCGTATCCCATATCGCTCGCAACCTTTTGAACTTTGCCAGCATAAGGAACGCCAACTCTATCCAAAGCTCCAGCGAAGCGAGAGATTGTTTTGTCCTTTTTCAAATAGTTATTAATATTCCTAAATGTATTGCCAACCTTTTCCCAATTTATTTTACCTCCCTTTTGCCCACAACCCTTTTGTTTCTTACGGCCAGTTTTCTTTTTTCCGCCCGCCATTGTGTTCGAGTTTCTTGTTATTTTTCCGACTGTTGGAATGACTTCAACCCTTGTTGTTTTGACGACCATGATAATATATAGAAAAAAATAATTAATAATAAATTCATAAAAATCGTTTGTTGAAATTTTGCAGTAGTTCATCAGAAACCGCATCCACATACAAAAAGTTAAACCTCTCTTTCGTTGCCTCGTGATATTTTTCAATAAAGTATTCTAGGTCGTAGCCGAGGTCCAGATGCTTATACACGAGTTCTATTTTATCCACACTTTGACCAGGAAAAATAAGAAGGTAGTCTAGCTGTTTAATCGCCTCGGGTCGAAAGTCGTTCAGATACTGACAGCTCATAATCACCTTTGACTTGTAGTGGCTGTTCTTCTTTAACAGGTCGCTAACTGACTTATCCCTCAAGCATGAGCCGAGGTCGTCAAGAACAAACACGACTTCGGGAGTTTGATACTTAGACGGTCTCGGGGCCCTCTCTTCTCCATGCTTCTTCTCTTCATATTTTCCAAAATATAAAAACTTCTGCTTCGGTTCTTCTTTACCGTCCTGTTCAACCTCGCCTTCATGCTCCTCGTCTGGTTTATTCAGTTTATCTAACTCGTAATCGATTACACTGTAGCCGTCCGTTTTCAAATATGTGTATATCGCCATCGGGTTTCCCTTCTTCTTGAAGTGCTTAACAATTTCTTTGTATATGTGGTCTTTGTGTATCGTGCTGGCTAAAATAACAATCCTCGTTTTTTTGTCCGTCGTTCGTTTCAGGATTTCGAACAGTGCCGTGGTCTTACCGCTCTTCTTGCGAGCGAGAAGAAATATATTGGCATACGGTTCATCAAACAACTTATATCCTTTTGCCAACTTGTCGCCATCTCCGTTTTGCTTGACTGGTCTAACTCGTATATCGTTAATTTTTTCCATCGCTATATTTTTATTACCCGAGAAATTCCAAACAAATAACAATTCTTCCAGCTAGTTGGTCGGTCTCAATATTACCGCTGTCTGTTTTAAGTACTTTAAAAGTGTACTGTCCGTCGGTCCAACCTACTGTTCCCAAGTTGTAGCCGAGATTGGAAATGTTTGCCGTGGTGCTATCCGCGAATGTGCCAATAATCCCAATGCGGTCCATATGTAGGATTTTTGTTTTCGTCTCCGTCAAGTCATTTATATAGTGGATAAACTTAACATTCATTCTGGTTGGGGTAAAGTTCATTTGAATGGTCTTGTTGAATGTCTTGCTACCGCCAACAAAATCATTACTTAGAAAAATAATCCACTGATATTTATAGTCTGCCATATCGCCTATACTAATGTTCATAAACTTTTTATTAATTAATATTTCCGCTCGGACCGCCTGTGATTTCTATTCGCGGGTCAGCGATAAAAAAAATGAAAGTTGGCTTTATTGTATCCAAAAGGGATGTGTGTATAAGCAGATGAGTGATTGGTGTATTAGTTTTGACGAAGCTAAACATTTAATTTGCTCAAATGATGCTTCGTGGTATAAAGTCTATTTGTACGAGTGTTAACAAAAACCGCGGGGTTATTTCTTACTTGAAGATGGAGAATGAAGGCAAATGCCGATAAGTAGTGTTAAAATGCCCACATAAGTGTTAGCAGTCTCGCACGGAATGTTCTTTTCAGACAACCTCACGATACAAAGGGTTATAATCGCGATAATGATACCCATTTGAAATAAGTATTTAATAAGACGGCTGTCAGTTTTTCGCTTAGTCAAACAGCAATCCCAGCTGTCCTCGTATTCGTAGTCAATTTTTTTTTCTTCCTGCTTAATTTGGACATCTAGCACGCGGTTCTTCAACTCTGGTGTCAGTTCGCCATCTACTTCTATGATTGGAGGTGGCGGATGTAATCTAGGGTGCATTAGGAGGGAAAACTACTGCTCGTATTTCTGCTAATTGGTTTGCTTGGTCTTGTAGTATATTAAATAAAGTTTTATTTTCTTTTTCTAAATTAAATACCTTTTCTGATAATTGTTGAACCGCTTTAATTAATGGTGCGATAAACTCTGGATAAGCAATAGTATAACAATAATCGCCAGTATCAACCATTTTGACATCTTGTGGTTTTATACATTCTCCTTTCAATTTACATTCTGCTCTTTGCTTTTCACAAGGAACCAAAACAGGATTTTTAGATAATCCCGCAAAGTCTGACATATTTAATTCTTGTAGCAAGTCGTCTAATTCCTGTGCTATCATACCCATTCTAAGAGGTGTAGTGTTTTCAATCATACGAAAGCTGACTGGATTTAACTTATTAATCAATTCTAAACCAGGACATTCTTTGATATCTGTTTTTAATCTTCTATCGGAAGAAACATAAACATTTAACGGGACAACTAATTGTCCATTGTCTCCTCTTAATGACATTTTACAAGCATTTGAATTATTTTCCCATATAAAACCATTAGTAGAACCATTGGGCACTCTAAATCTAATGGCGTGCGACGAAAAATCGCCAGTTATTGAAGCGGGTGCTACCCCTCCGTTTAGTGCTTTACCAGACCCAGAACTCGCCATATAAATTCCCCAATTTGTATCGCCAGTGTCCCACATAAAAAGTCCATTATTGCTCCCCCCATCTACTTGATTTTGTATTGATAACCTACTCCCCCCATCTGATACTAACATCGCGCTAGCATAAAAATTACTATTAGCAACTAATGACCCACTCCCTTTCGCATAAAAATATAAATTTTGATTTCCATCGCTTCCAGCCGCATACATTGAATTATAACCAAAACCAACACCCTGTGTGCCGTTGATGCCTGAATTCAACACCCGCAGAAGCCTGGCCGAGATTGGCTGAAACATAGAGACAGACGGGAGAGCCGTGAGATCCGCTTCTAGCCTCTCCCCTTATGTCTACAGTGCTATTAACAACAGATATCCCAGCGTTAGCCGTAATTAATCCACTAGTCGTTAATGTCGTCCCTGACACTCCCGCGTTAGCCGTAATTAATCCGCTTGCTGTTAATGTGGTTCCAGATATACCCGCATTTGCTGTGATTAAACCGCTAGCCGTTATGGCTCCGCTTGCTGTTATGGCTCCGCTCGTTGTTAATGAGTATCCTGTGATATTTCTAACATTCGTTATATCATAATTAAATGTCTCATAATCAAAATACAAACTTGCTATACGGGGCTGGCTTCTAAATGAAGTTCCACCACTTCCTGTCTTATTTACGATAAAAATAACATATCTCGCATTAACATTTGAAGCGGGTGTATATGTTTTAGTCGTTTGACTTGCCCAAGCCTGCCCTGTTTGACTATCCCATAATGTATATGTTATATTGTCCGCACTTGTCCCCACATACCATATATTCGGAGTTGTTTCAATGTAATTAGCAGACGAAGACCTGACATAATATGTTTTTATCTTGTATATCGCTCCTAAATCTATTTTTATATATTCGCCAGTATATCCCACACCGCCCCAAGTATTCGTGGTTGCGGGAGTTCTGTTATATACTCCTGTCGTGTCGTTGTAGTATATAGCCGTCGTCCAGTAATCGTTCTGGTCGGCATTAAAAGCATAATATGCTGGATTATATTCATTAGACGCAGAAGCGACGAATGGAGAAGGAGTTGTATTGGTCGTCATAGTCTGCGGTGCGGTGTATAAAGTAAAAGCAGAAGCACCATATTTTACATCGCCCGTCATTGTTCCGCCTGATAGAGCAAGGAAAGCCAGAGACCCTGTTGAATTTACCCAGTTTGTTCCATTGTATGTTAATAATTGACTATTTGCGGGTGTCGTTATTATTACATCACTTAAAGCATCTATTGATTTAGTTCCTAGCCGTGTGTCAAAGTCTGTATTAGCCCTCGCGGTGGTGTAATATAAATTGGTTCCCTCTGCTAGATTGGTGGTGCTCTTGGTAGCTAATTGTGTATCAAATCTCGCATTGGCGTAATATAAATTTGTTCCTTCCGCTAAATTGGTCGTTGATTTAGTTCCTAGCCGTGTGTCAAAGTCAGTGTTTGCTCTTGCTGTGGTATAGTAAAGGTTTGTTCCCTCAGCTAAGTTAGTAGTTGATTTAGTGGCGAGCCGTGTGTCAAAATTTGAATTATCTCGTGCGGTCGTGTAATATAGATTAGTTCCCTCTGCTAAGTTTGTAGTTGATTTAGTGGCTAGTTGAGTGTCAAACCTCGCATTAGTATAGTATAAGTTTGTTCCTTCGGCTAAGTTGGTTGTGCTCTTTGTTGCTAATTGTGTATCAAATCTCGCATTGGTGTAATATAAATTAGTGCCCTCTGCTAAATTGGTAGTTGATTTAGTTCCTAGCCGTGTATCAAAGTCCGTATTAAATCTCGCGGTAGTATAATATAGATTGGTTCCCTCTGCTAAATTAGTGGTTGATTTTGTTGCCAATTGAGTGTCAAACCTAGCATTAGTATAATATAAGTTTGTTCCCTCTGCTAAGTTGGTAGTTGATTTAGTTCCTAGCCGTGTATCAAAGTCTGTATTAAATCTCGCGGTGGTATAGTATAAGTTTGTTCCTTCGGCTAAGTTGGTTGTGCTCTTTGTTGCTAATTGAGTGTCAAATCTCGCATTCGTATAGTAAAGGTTCGTTCCTTCGGCTAAGTTGGTGGTTGATTTAGTGGCTAGCCGTGTGTCAAATCTCGCATTCGTATAGTAAAGGTTCGTTCCTTCGGCTAAGTTGGTGGTTGATTTAGTGGCTAGCCGTGTGTCAAAAGCATCATCAAATGTAGCAGTTGTTATGATTGAAGAAACCAATGTCGTATTTAGTAAATTAACTCCTGTTATGTTCAAATACCCTCCCATATTAATATTGCCGAATTCATCAACATTTATCGGAAAGGTTTTATTTACCCAGTTTATTGAATTATATGTTAGATAACTATTCATAGCAATTGGTGCGGTTATGACTACATCGGAGAGTGTGTCTATTGACCCCAGGGTGGTATTCCTTCATTTGCCGTCAACATCGTTGTATGTTAAGTATTGCCCGACCGTTGGTGTGGATATGTTTGTATCTACCAAATTGTATAAACTGGTTTGATGCGGATTACTCGTATTAGAGCGGTGTTGAGTTGAGGCTTTAACCTCGTCATTGTCCCTAACTCGTTGCTCGGTGTAGTATAAATTTTTTCCTTCTTTAATGTCCGCAGTGCTTTTGGTAGCCAGTCGTGTGTCAAATCGGCTGTCAGTATAGTAGAGATTTACGGGGTCGGCATCTTCTGGCACTCTATCCGTGTTTAAGCCCACTATGTTTGTATTAGTTAAGTCTAAGTTTGCGATTGAAAGGCTATCTGTGGAGATTTCATTCAAGCCTAATAAACTTTTGAATTGGCTCATTGGTTGTATATAAATTGGATAATAATTAATCCGAATAAAAATTATTTTTAGTTAGATATATAACCGAGAATGCCGAGAGGAAATAGAGAGATTGCGATAAAGAACCTTGAAAAAGCGACTGTAATGAAGAAACAGTATGCGAGGCAAAGAAAGATTGAGAGGGCGAGGGAATTACTTGCGGAGGAACAGGCTAAGAATGTGAAAGAAATGACTGATGAACAGCGGATAGACAACACAGCTAAGAAGCAGTTGAGGGATATGATTAGTGAAAGCGAGGAAGAGGTCGAACAGGATTTTGTAGATATCGTCGCGCGACGTGTTGCGGGTATGAAATTAAAGACTAAACAGAAGAAGGCGAAGAAGGTGGTAAAAAAGAAACTGCCTGAACTAGAAGAAAGCGAGAGTGAAAGCGAGGAAAGCGAGGAGGAGCCTCAGCCGGAGAAAGGGGGGGGAAAAGGACGGCCGTGTTAATGTCAATGTTTATGCTGGACAGCAGGAGAAGTCAAAAAAAGAAAGTAATGATACATCTAAGATATTTTTAAAGTTTTGAACCTACCAAAGATAATGATAAGAATAATAATTAGCATACTCTGGATTGTTGTATGTTAATTCCCCTTTTGAATTTCTTATAGCTTTTGCCCTCGCTCTATAGTTTCTTCTTCTTTCTTTGTCTAAGTGGTCGAGACGCGCATACAACCCTATGCGGTCTTTGTAATGCTCATATCTGACGTCGCCGAAATGAATTGTTTTTCCTTTTGGTGTAGTAGTTGTATATTTTTTATTTTTTACGCCCGACTTTGAAAATCTCATACTATATAGATGAACAAGATAAAAAATTTACCGCTCGATGTTCGTTTACACATTATGGAGTATCTATATAATCGTTTTGAGTATGACTTCAATAGTTGCTATGTGTGTGGACTAACTCTGTGTTTAGCTAACAGACAGATTACAGCCATTGATGATACATTTGACTGATTTTATATTTATGAGTTTTGTTCTAATTATTGTTTTGAACTTGAAAAAAAAGAAAGATTAATATATAAGGATACAGCATTAGGTGTCATTAAGTATTAGAAGGTGCGATGGACGACGAATTACAAGAACTAAAAGAACAACAAGCATTAGAACTACATTTTCAGAAAAAAGAAAGCAAGAAATGGAATACAATATGGGCTGATAAACAGTTGAAACAAGTGTTCGTAGATTTAGCGGATATGTCTAAGTTAAAAGATAAACTAGGTAATAAAAAATATGCCTTTATGTTGGTTTGGATTGACACCAATAGTAGATTTTTAGAAATTAGACCGCTAAAAAATAAAACTGCGAATGAAGTATATACTGGTTTGAAATCTATTCCATATATTCCAGAAATCATTACAACAGATAGAGGAGGAGAATACAAAGGAGCAGTTAATAAATATTTTGATGAACATAACATTGAACACAGAACAGTTGAAGTGGGAGACCACAAAGCACTCGCAATAGTTGACAGCAATAAGGATACAAACATACACAGACTAATGTTTGCATACAGAAAAAGGACAAACGGTACGAACGCGCAGAATACTAATACAGGCATAGAAACGAGGATACATTGATAAATCAGATTTGTTATCCGTCTATAATTGCTGTTTTAGTTTCGGTGCATTACACACGTAGCAAAGCTACTTATTCACAATTTAGGATCTTATCGTGGACAAAAGAATGTATCATGGACTATGCCAAAGCACAAGCACAAATAATATTTTTCAGCAGCAAACTCGATGAGTCTTTCCTAATTTCTAATCACCCTAAAAAATTTCCAGTTGAACCCAAAAATGCATTTTTGAGGGAATATAGGCAGTTTGGCTGCATTTTTTCCAGACCTTGCAGGGAAAAATGGCATTACCAAAATTTTTTCCAGAGAGAGGTCTTTTCGCGACCCAGGAGAGGGGAGAGAGCTCATGGGATGTATGGCATGTTGTGAAATGAAGTTTGTGCAAGCTTGCAGCAAAAGCGTCATTTCACTAATAACCATATCAGACAGAGTGGACCGGTAGGGAGAATCAATTGAGTTTACTTGCTTCTCGCTTGGGAGTGGTGAGTGAGGGATGAGAAATTATACACATTTACACACATCCACACACATCTCACACAATTTTGCACATAATGCTTCTCATCTCATGCACAATCACGCATATTCTATCCACAATATATTGCACAATCTAGGTCTTTGTGCTTAAACACACAAGACCTAGGAGAGAGGAGAGAGAGCTCATGGGATGTATGGTATGTTGTGAAATGAAGTTTTTGCAAGCTTGCGCAGCAAAACCACTCTTAAACCACGCACTGCAGCAACAACAGAAGCTCAACACAAGAAAAAAGGACGAGGACGAGGGGGGGTGATCCAAAGTATCCCCCCCCCCCCTCTTCGTTTTGAATTTTGCTATCGCAAGCCATTTTTTACAAAGTCGGTCGTATTAAGAGATTTTACCTTTTTCTCCCCGTTTTTACACATATCCCCACAAAAACACAAAAAGCGAGCAACCGAGGAAAAAAAGAAAATCCAATCCCACAAAAATCGTGGGTTTGTGGAAAAAATAAAGAAACGCAAATTCGTCCGCACTTTACGACATACCGCATTGCGATGATCATTTCGGCCCTTTGGTCCCCGAAATAAAAAAAGGAAATACTCATAAATCAAAAATTACTTTTTTCTTTTTGTGTCGTTTGGTTTCAATTATGTTTTCTGGTTGTATGTCTTCTTTTTTTAACTGTTGCTTTATTTTCTTCTCCTTCGTTATCTCTTGAACTTGTTCGTTAATTTGCTTTTCATCATCAACTGGTTTTTCAAACTTAGTCTTTAACAACTCGCGGGGGCTAACTAGTTCTTTATTAGATAGCACAATCTTAAATCCATTTCTACCCAAAACCGAATATATCTGCTTTGACCAAGTTCGTCCGCCTTTTGAAAATAGATTTCGTTGAACTTCTCGTCTTACCTTATCGCCTGGTTCAAATTCGTTAATACTTTCATCTCTTTCAATTTTTTGTTTATTGGTAGCTTTTCCATTCATGATGTCAACTGGTCTAGCTTTGATTGTTGGATGAAAACGATTATTGTAAGCTTTGACCATGTCATCAATGTATGAGACCCAGTCAAAGTTCCCGGTATGGTACGATACGATACGATACGATGAGATACGATACGACACAATACAATACGATACGATACGATACGATACGATACGATATGATATGATACGATACGATACGATATGATATTATATGATAATAACGGTTCAGTAATTGTATTTCGTAAGTTAAATCGTATTCTAGTACAGTATGGGAATCGATTTTAATAAGCGAGCGTCAGTTGCTTATCTGGTAAACCATAGCATACACCATCATCGAACGGTGATGTAGATTGTATTTGAGCATATTTCTTTTGAGAACCAAGAAGTATATAAGCGATTTTGACTCCTGCCTGCAAGACGCTCGTAATGGTCAGTTTGTTTTCTAAGCTGATGTCGCGCACGTATTTGAACACACATGTACTTTTATCTGACCACAATCCTTGCTTCCTGATTGCGTATAGTTTCATTCCCAATCTTGCCGCCTCTGTAGCCGAGCCGATTCTATTAGAATGTGACGCGTAGATAGCTGGATCCAATCCAATGAGTGTCACTTTCTCTTTCAGAATACTGGACGGTGTTTTGCTGCTTAAGTGCTCCAGACTGTTTCCATCAATTTTGAAGAAGAGATGCAAACTGTCTGTGAGTGAACCGTGAAATAAATCCTTCATAGCCTGCAAGTATGCTTGAACCTATTTGACAGCGCAAAATGTTTCTGTGCCTTGACCGACGTACACTAGCTTCTCACCTTTATCGTTCTTGAGGTGCCTCAGCCGGAGTACCATGTAATCACACGGGCTGTTGTTATTGTAGTAGTGTGGAACCATACATCCTCCACCTTAAGTGCAGTGATATTGCACACTCGTGTCATAGAGATCCATTGCAGCAAAATCATGGTGCTGTTTCTGCTGTCTCTCCAATCATTAAGAGGTAGTTGGAGGATCTTGAGTAAATAGTCCCTCAACAGTGGGTATTTGCATTCCTTGCCCTGCGGGGCTTCTGCCAATGCTCTTTCCTTTGCAATTTGCACCAATGTGCTATCAGTGGGGTCGCAGTAGGGAAGTAGTGCGTACTGTGCCTTAATAGCGGCAAAGTGCCCTTTGATTGTACTCTCTGCGTAGCCGCTTTCGCACATGTGTCTCAGGTAGTGAGCGACCGTCTCCGCTGTGGCAGGAAAGCATATTCGGTTGTGTGCGATGCACCAATTGATGAATTGCTTGCGTGAGGATGCATATGCGTCCATCGTTGACTATCTTTTCTTGCCTTGGCTTGCACATATTGCTATGTCAGCGTCGTTAAGTACGACGTGGCCTGTAGTAAGAAAACAAATTTAATTAGGAAATTCAAATAAGATTGCAAGCATGTGCCACTGAGGTCTATGTATATGGAGCGGGTGTGTGTGCCATGTTGGTGCTAGCGTGTACGCCGCGGGTGGTAATGGGAATGAATCCCTCGCGTGTTCAAGCACTTGTGGCCACCAAGGTCTTCCCTGCTATTTGGGTATCACAAACGCTACTCGCTTGCGTTCTTTCAGTGCGAGAAGGATTGACTGTCCTATCTGCCCGAAGTTCGGTGTCCACACGTCTCTGATCGTTATGTGCCATCGGTGGGTGATTGCTTTTATGATATCAGGGTGGACAGTCAAGCTAGTCAACCAGGCAGTCAGTGCCTTTGAGTTCGAGTCTGCCCTTGTGTTACGTGAGCGTTCCACCCATCCCCGGAGTTTGTTTTTGACGTTGAGCCGCTGCGTGTATACATCGTCAATCATTTTGCATAACTGCGTGAGGTGTGGGCATTTTCGTGAGCAGCCTTTCTGTAAGTCTATTACAGCGTTGGCTGAATCGAAGACAGTGAGCACGGTGTTACGATTACTCAAAATGTGCCTGAAGTGTAGTGGGACCACTGTGGCTGCCCAGAGCTCTCTGTGGTGGAAGAGGTGCAGATGAGTTCGGTGAGCAATGGTATAATCACGTTCATGTTTAGTACGTGGCAACCTACTGCAAATTCCCCCGCGTCGAGCCTCAGCTCGATGTCCGTCCGTGCCTGAAAGATAGCTCGTTTGCATTTCAGTGGGTCTCGCAGAATGTGGAGCCAATGTTGGAGTTCTTCACTGAGCTCCGACCCTGTTGAGGTGCAAATGGTATCCAGTTCGATCCTCTTGCAGTGCGCGACTGTTGCCAGCGTCACTCGCGTGAACAGCATTGCGTTCTGAAGCGCTATTTTCAACGCGATTATCAAAACAGCAGTCAAGTGTAGCTGTTTAACTGACGCTCCGTGAGTCGAGTGAACGTTGCTTAGTAGCTGGATGATTGAGCGCAGTAGCTTCAACCTTTTTTCCTCCGGTACTCCGATCCAGCCTTCTTTGCTGTTGATTGTGTAGCACAAGTATTGGAATTCATCTGCCGGCTCCCAGCACGTCTTCTCCAAGAGGGGGAGTCCCAAGATGCTGAAGAGTGCCTTCACGAACACCGGTATGCAGTCGTGAGTCCTGGCTAGTTTGATTGCGAACAGGAAGTCGTCAGCGTATTGCGTACAAGGTATGATCAAGGCTCGTAGCAGTCGCACCACCGCGCGCATCGTCTTTCCAAAGCAGAATGGCACTGTGCAGAAGCAGTAGAGTAGTGTGGTGTTCTGGTACGTCTTGCGGTTGTGTCGGAACGACGAGTACGGTCTGCTTTGTCTTGGAAGAGATATTGAGTAGAAAGCACGCTTGAGGTCCACTACGAACAGCTTTGTGCCCGCGTCTCCGTCCAGTAACATTTGTATGTCCTTTTCTAAAGTCTCCATGGTGAAGGGAGCTTTTGCTTGGAACGAGTTACTGAAACGTTTGTAGGTGCAGAGATTCGTTTTCTTAATCCCTGCCGGGTCTGCGAGCACTTGTAGTGGTTCGATCATGATGCAGTCACCTTCGTTTACTTCCACTGCGTCCTCCCGTGCGACCATATCGTTGATTTGTTCGTTGACAAAGGCCAGGTGCTCAAAATATGACAGATGATTTACGAAATCTGTGGCAGGCGGTGTGCGTTCGAATGTCGGCTCGACACCGCACGCTAGCCACGACAGTACAAGCGCTTTCCAGTATCCGAGCTTTACATTGATAGCGTGTGCTGGGTCCGTCACCCCCGGGAGTCAGCACATGGGTTGCAACTGTTAAAATTTTCACCCAAGGTCTTGAGTAGTTCATTTGCTTGCTCCAAAGTGAAAGATGCATAGCTTTGGACGTCGATTGTAGGTGATCGTAGGAGTTCAGTCCTCCTGTGGTATCGTTTGTCGCGACGGAGAGAACTATGCTAAATGTCAGGTCTTTTTGCAGCAAACGCACTGCATGATCCACGCATAGTCTTTGAATATTTTTGTTTTCAGTAGAAAATCTGAGATCTTGCAGACCAGTTTTGGGCGTGAGTGTCCGCTAGTCACAGTAAGAGATAATGATTTTAATACTGAATAATGAATGAGTTAGTGTTTGGAAAAGCAGTGCTAATGCAGTATTAAACTGTGGCTTGTTCGTTGCACTTACATAACTCTTTTCAGCTCTAAGAAAAGCAAGCTTTCTTCAAACATGAAAAATCGTTCAGTGTGTGTGGGGGGGGGGGGGGGGGGGAAGGGAAGAGAAAAAAGTATCGAAACGCATTCGAAGGGAGTATGAGACAGCTGATAGGACACGCACCAGTGCATAGCGGTAGACAGTGTGACATGCAGTTATGTAGTCACTTTATTACCAGCTGGAAAAGTGGTTGCTGTTGATGGCACTTAAGAACTCTGCACTTGTGTGCAGCTAGCTTGGAGGTTGGTCCACCAGTGCTCTGTATCAATAGAGACGCAGGGATTGGCTGAGAACAAAGCGCTTGAAGTCCTTGCTGTTCATGGCGCTTAAGAACTACTCTGCACTTGGGTGCAGCTAGCTTGCAGGCTGGTCCACCAGTGCTTGCCGCTGCTCTGCGCAGTCTCTTTCACCAAATCCGCTATCGACACCTGACACACATACAATAATTTAAAGAAAGAAAATATGTATTTGCGTGTGCGTGCGTATACATGTATATATATACCTATGTTATCTGTCTCTTTACCCGATATTGGAGCATGCTGTCTCGATCTCGCACCGTCACCGTCTTGTCCTCCAAACTCTACACAGACATACACATACACTACATACACACATACATACATACATACATACATACATATGTATGTACACACCTGCAAGTCCACGGTGACGCAGTAGGGTGTGCCGATTTCGTCCTGGCGGCGGTAGCGCCGTCCTGGCCGACAACATGAAACAACACTTAGCCCACACACGCGCACATCAGTGAACCATGGCCGACAACACAACACAACAGTCAACAATGACATACACAATCATGGGTAACAACACAGCACATCAGTCAATAACGGCCAACAACAGGCGCGCCGATCTTGTCGAGGCGGCGGCAGCGCCGGCTTGGACAACCAACAACCACACAGCACAACAGTCAACATCACGGCCAGCAACGCCGCGCACACACGCGCACACAACAGTCAACTGGCGGCAGCGCCGACCTGGCCAGCAAGTAACAACACAGCACATACACGTGAACAGCAGTCAAACATGGCCAACAACACAGCACAAGAGTCAACAAAGGCCAACAATACTGCACACCAGTCAAAAGTGGCCAACAACACAGCACAACAGTCAACAGTGGCCAACAGCAATACACAACAGTCAACAATAACGCAGTAGGGTGTGCGTTAGCGCCGACCTGAACAACAGCAGTAGATAGATAGATAGATAGATAGATAGATAGATAGATAGATAGATAGATAGATAGATAGATAAACATGAAAGCATACATAGGTAATTACCTGCATAAGTACTAGGTAGCTACTTAATGTGGATAATTTGCCAGGAATACGACAAATTAGGATTGCATCACAAACCATAGATAGATCGATGACTGGATAGATAGATAAATTGGAAAGAAGATAGACTGACACCTAGGGGGTAGGCATATAGATGGATAGCTAGACAGACAGATAGATAGGTAGACAAGTAGATAGATGGATAGATAGGTCGGTAGGTAGTTCAAGTGGTGGAGTGAGTGTGGACCGATGATAGATAGATAGGAGATAGATAGATAGATAGATAGATAGATAGATAGATAGATAGATAGATAGATAACTAGCTAGACAGACCGATGGAACCTGCGGCGTCGAAGTCCACCGAGCAATTCCCAGAACAAGCCATCTGCTGATAGCTGTAACAATAGTAATAATAATCACGAGAATAATAGTAATAATAATAATAAGAAAGATAATAATAATGGTAGAAGTCCACGGAGCAGTTGCCCGAACACGCCATCTGCTGATAGCGGTAACAATAATAGTAACAATAGTAAAATAGTAATAATACTAATAATAGTAATAGTAATAGTAATGTAATAATGATCATGATAACAGTCCACCGAGCAGTTGCCAGAACATGCCATCTGCTGATAGCTGTAACAACAACAAAAACAACAACAACAACAACAACAACGACAACAACGACAACGACAAAACAATAATAATAATAATAATAATAATAATAATAATAATAATAATAATAATAATAAAAATAAAACTATGGGCTGCGCCAACACCTGAAAGGATGGTTTGAGCAGCGCTTCGCGCACCCCCCCCCCCCCCCCCCCTCTCAAGGTCGCTTTTCCTCTCATTCTCACATGCACAAATTTTACAGCCTTGGAGCAATCTCAGCCATTCATTTTGGTGCCAGCGAATTTGCTTCGGGTACGTACAATTACAGGGCTGGGGTTCCCGGGGGAGGGCCCCTCGGACCACCCCTTCCCCGTCGTCAGAGTACGTTCAATAGCCGGAGGTACCAGCAGAACGCAAGTTCAAGCTCTGGTGGCACAAAAACCTCAAATCTCTGGTTGTTGTGCCACCCGGCCACAAAATTTTTTGGATCTCCGAAGAGAGCTCACCGAGAGGTGTCGGGTACACCAAACATCAGCCTCAAATTCCCTCTGGTGTGCGCAAACGGCGCCTGGTGGCGCAAAAACCTGAAATTTCAGGTGCTTACGCCGCCCGGCTCCACAATTTTTATATTTTCGTAGAGAGCTCATCAAGAAGTGTCAGATACACGAAATATCAGCCGCTAAATCCCTCTGGTGTGCGCAAACGGCGCCTGGTGGCAAATAGACCTCAATTTTCTGGTTGGGTGCCACCGCGACCAAAACGGGTACGTACAATTGCAGGGCTTGGGTTCCCGGGAAGGGACCCCTGGACCCAACCCTTCCCCGTCGACAGGGTACGTTCAAATGCCGGAGGTACCGGCAAGTACTCCCAAAAACAAGGAATTTCGGCATTTTAGGAACTCCCCTCACGCAAATATTTGCGTGAATTCGCAAATATTTGCGTGAATTCGCAAATATTTGCGTGAATTCCAAAAACAATTATATCAGCATCAAAATCGAGTCTGGGGCTAGCCACCCTGCCAATATGAGCTCCCACCTCCTGGTTCACACAAACCATGATTTATTCCGACGAGGGTGCAGAAAATAGGCTAAAAAAACAAGGAATTTTCGAATTCAGACACTCCCCTAACGCAAATATTTGCGTGAATTCCAAAGAAATTATATCAGCATCAAAATCGAGTCTGGGGCTAGCCACCCTGCAAATATGAGCTCCCAACTCCTCCTGGTTCACACAACCATGATTTATGACAGAAGTGGGAAAAACAAGGAAATTTGGCATTCAGGACACTCCCCTAACGCAAATATTTGCGTGAATTCCAAAAAAATCATATCAGCATCAACATCGAGTCTGGGGCTAGCCACCCAGCAAATATGAGCTAACTCCTCCTCGTTCCCACAAACCATGATTTATTCCGACAGGGGTGCGGAAAAGGGGGGAATGAGGGGGTACACAATTATCATTTTCCCCCTCCCCCCAAACCCCCCACCCCCTACTCCCAACACCTTTCAGGGATAGTAATAATAATAATAATAATAATAATAATAGTGCTTCTCTGTCAATGGCTGATGCAAATCTGCACATGCGCCTCCATCGTCTCACCCGTGAGGGGAGTACGAAGCATTGACGATAGGCTCTAATGACACCCCCGCACGGGCAGTTCCAACACTTCCAGACGGACCGGTATGTTCAATGAAAATACTGGTGGCACCGACGGGAATCGAACTGGCGACAGGGCCCAGATGGTAGAACTAATAATAATAATAATAATAATAATAATAATAATAATAATAATAATAGAATAATATAATAATAACTAGGGGCTGCGCCAACACCTGAAAGTATGGTTTGCGGTGCGCGAAGCGCACTCCCCCCCCCCCCCCCCCCCCCCTCGGGCTGGGGTTCACGGGGGAAGGGCCCCCCTGACTCCCCCTTCCCCGTCGACAGGGTACGTTCAATTGCAGGAGGTACCAGCAGAACGCAAGTGTAAGCTCTGGTGGAACAAAAACCTAAAATCTCTGGTTTTTTTGCCACCCGCGAACAAATTTTTTTTATCTCCGAAGAAAGCGCACCTAGAGGTGTCGGGTACACCAAACATCAGCCTCAAACTCCCTCGGGTGTGCGCAAACGGCGCCTGGTGGCGCACAAACTTCAATTTCCCGGTGTGTAGGCCACCCGGCGCCACAATTTTTATATTTTCGAAGAGAGCTCATCAAGAAGTGTCAGATACACCAAATATCAGCAGCCAACTTCCTTTGGTGTGCGCAAACAGCTGCTGGTGGCACAAGACCTCAATTTTTTGGTGTGGGAGCCACCCGCGACCAAAACTGGAACGTACAATCGCCGGGCTGGGGTTCTCAGGG
>WBZZ01002334.1:90000-92500 GCA_019918135.1 Paulinella micropora | reverse complement strand
CTATCTATCTATCTATCTATCTATCTATCTATCTCTGTGGAGTGGACCACAGTTCTCCCCAGCCGAAGGGGAAGTGGAACTCCAGGTCCACCGCCTCCCGCGCGTAGTGCGCCGCCTCGCTCTAATGGAGGTCATGTGTTCTGCTATTTTATTTTATTTAATTATGTATGTATGAATGTATGTATGTATGTATGTGCTCCAGTCCACCGCCTCCCGCGCTTAGTGCGCCGCCGCCTCACTCTAAATGTAGGTGATGTGCTATATTATTTTATTTAATTATGCATGTATGTATGTATGTATGTATGTACGCAAGGTCCACCGCCTCCCGCGCGTAGTGCGCCGCCTCGCTCTAATGGAGGTCATGTGTTCTGCTATTTTATTTTATTTTATTTTATTTTATTTTATTATGCATACATGAATGTATGTATGTACTCCAGGTCCACTGCCTTGCGTGCGTAGTGCGCCGCGGCCTCCCTCTATCCCATGTGAATGTATGTATGTATGTATGTTATGTATGTATGTATGTATGTATGTATGCATGCATGTATGTATGTATGTATGTATGCATGTAAGTTTGTATGTATGTATGTACTCCAGGTCAACTGCCTGTGCATAATGTGCCTCCTCGGTCTAACCCGTGTGCATGGATGTATGTATGAACGCATGTATGCATAGGCATCTTATGTTGTGTTATGCTATTTTATGCTGTATCATGTTATGTTATGTTACAGTGTGTTTATGTTCTGTTACCTTGTGTAATATTATGTTATGTCATGTTATGTCATGTTGTCATGTTGCGCGATCTTATGTTCTGCTATGTAATGTTACGGCAAGTTATTTCAACTAAGGGTATCTCCTAGTTATCTTATGGCATGTTACGTCATGTTATGCCTATCATGATATTCTATGTGATATTATGTGATGGGTTATCGGGCCGAGTTGTTTCTTGCGCAGGGAGGAGGAATGGTATGTTATTTTACTTTATGTACTATTATGCTATGCTATGATACGATATGATGCGATATTGTCTTACACAATGTAACCTTATACATCGTGTGTTATGTATGTTAGAAAATGCAAGCGTTTACCGCGCCGAGGTGTTTTTTGCGCAGGGAGGAAGGCTGTAGCCCTACACCCTTCACCAGCCAATCGAAACTGAAGTCCACCTACAGACAAAGCACACAAGTGAGAGAGCGCACATGAATTGTGCTTGCTGCTTTGATCTATCTATCTGTCTGTCTACCTATTTGGCCAAAAATTCGAAGTGTTACTCCGATCTATCTACCTAACCCCGTCTGTCTGTCTGTCTATCTGACCCAATACTTGAAGTGCTCTTCCTCCCACTTGTGCAATCTCTCTATCTTTTGTGTCTACCTAACCCATTATCTGTCTGTCTATCTGACCCAATACTTGAAGAGCTGCTCTTTTCCACTTGGCAATCTATCTATCTATATTTCTGTCTATCTATCATAGAGCTATCTATCTGTCTATCTGACCCAATACTGGAAGTGCTGTTGTTCCCACTTCGGCGATCGATCTATCCTTCCGTCTATCTATTATTTAAGCTATCTGTGTCTATCTATCTGTCTATCTGACTTTGATTCTTAGTGCTGCTATGTTTCTGTCTATCTATCTTTGAGCTATGTGTCTGTGTCTGACCCAATACTTGAAGTGCTGTTCCTCCCACTTAGGTAGCGTAAAGTACTCCAGCTCCATCTGCATCCACAACACACACATATCTAGCTATCTGTCTATCTAGCTGATAGGTGAGGTAAATGACTGCTTGATAGATAGACAGATTGGAAGAAGTATAAAGATCTGTGCGCTGTTCACACTTGGGCAGCGTGAACTAGTCAAGTTAGTCAAACGCCACCTGCATCTGCAGACATAACATACAGATATCTAGCTATTCAAACACATAGATAATAATAATGACAATAATAATGATAATAATAATAATAATAATAATAATAATAATAATAATAACAATAATAATAATAATAATAATAATAATAATAATAATAATAGTAATAATAATACTAGCACTACTGATCGACCTGTTCGAACTCTCTGGCGCGGAAGGTGAAGTTGCCCGGACTGATCTCGTTGCGCCACGCGCGACCCACCTCACAACGCACACACACACACACACACACATATTCTGCTATTTATCCGATCACAAGAGGTAGTCTTTTGCGCGTCGTCCTCAGCACGGCTAATAATTAAGGACAAAACAAATAAGTAAATAAATAAACAAATAAACAAAACAAATAAAACAAATTAAGTAAGTAAGTAAGTAAGTAAGTAGGTAAGTAAGTGGAAAAAAAAAAACAAAAAACCAAACAAACAAACAAACAAACACAAATGTGTAAATAAAATAAATTTGTACTTGTCCTATGCCCAGTGGCAGTCGTTTGCGCGTCGTTCTCAGCACGGCGGGAAAGTTCAGAAACACGCCCTGCCAACATACATGTATGTCTGTATGTACGGATGCATGTAT
>WBZZ01002334.1:62500-67500 GCA_019918135.1 Paulinella micropora | reverse complement strand
CAGAGAACGATGAACTTTACCATTGCGTGTTCGGTATGCAGCCATTTGGGAGGGTCACTTCTTGAGTTTGGAGATCGTCGATTTCTGAGCTGCAAAGGGCTGGGGGTCTGGGGGTGGGATGTGCCGTGGGACACCCGTTGGGACACCCCGGGACATCCCTCAGAAGGGACGTCCCGGGACACCCCTGTTCGAAAAACATCGAGATAGGGACATCCCCATTTTAGGGACGCCCCAAAAAAATTTTGGTGACCCCCTTTTTTTCATTTCTTTTTAAAAAGGAGTTACAAAGCCCCAGACACATAGGTGTCTCACACTATCACACGTGGCCTGTAATGTATGCACATGGACTAAAACCAGCTATCTCGGCCTTCTACCCCGAGAGAGCGAGAAGAAGGCCGAGATAGCGAGAATGGAAAGACCGGCACTTACTTTTTGGACACCCCTTATATATATAAATATATATATATATATATATATATATATAGAGAGAGAGAGAAAGAAAGAGGAAGAGAGAGAGAGAGGGGAGAGAGAGAGAGAGAGAGAGAGAGAGAGAGAATGAGAGAAAGAGAGAGAGAGAGAGAGAGAGAGAAAGAAAGAAAGAGGAAGAGAGAGAGAGAGAGAGGGGAGAGAGAGAGAGAGAGAGAGAGAGAGAGAGAGAACACGGGTGTTGCAGGACCTGGCGCTGCAGAACTTCTTCGCGCACTGGAGAGCCGCTACGCGACAGCGCGAGGCCGTCCACACGCTGTCCCATCTCTTGCAGGCCAAGAGAACCCGCAAAGCTCTGCAGCCGTTCGAGCTTTGGAGAGAACAGACCCGCCTGCGCCAGGCAGAGAAGAACGTCGAGCTGCGTTTGATGGTCGAAGCGTTTAGTTGCTGGTCTGGAGCTTTCAGAGAAAGGCAGGCTCTCGCCAAGCTGGAGGATTTCCAAGCAAAGCAGGCGATGTGGCGGATGCATGTGTCATGGACCAGCTGGCGGGTGCTGGCTCGGCAGCGACGAGCCGATCAGGTTGGCAGCGTCGTGGAGAGCACGAAGAGGCTGCGGATGCTTCAAAGTGGCTGGACTGCCTGGGAGACAGCGCTCGCTCGACGCCGCACGCTAGACCAACGTGCAGAGGCGGTGCTCAAGCTGCGTGAGGTCGATTCTAATCTGAGCGGACTGTATTAGCACCTTGCGCTGGATGTTGTGTAGCAGTTTGCGTTGCAGCGCAGCTTGGCGGGCTGGCGGCGAGCAGCGCGGCGCCAGCATGACCAATCTGAGGCCGCGGTGAAGCGACACGAGGTACGCGCTTGTTTCGCAAGGGCAAGTGTATGATGGAGCTGGCGTTGTCGTCAGGTTGTTGTCTTGCGACGATGCTATAGCAGCTGGCGCGCTGTGACTCGGCGGCGACAGACCGAAAAGGTTGCAACGCTTGCGCTCAGCATGCTTCAGTATGAGTTGCTTGGGACTGGCTGGACTGTTTGGAAGGTTGCGCTGGAACGACGCCAAGTGCTGCAGCAGCGTGCGGAGGCGGTGCTCAAGCTGCGTGAGGTGACGCTTGTCATGTAGAAATATAGCAGTTTCAAATGTGTTGGCTGGTGATATGTAGGAGCTTGCGCTGCAGCGCAGCTTGGCGGGTTGGCGGCGAGCAACACGGCGCCAGCAGGCCGAGCGCAGCCTTTCGCGGCTCTTGCAGACCAGGCAGGAGCGAAACACGTTGCTTGTGCTGCAGCGCTGGAAGGAGCAGCTGCTGCTGCGCCGCGCTTGTCGCAACGCAGAGTTTGGACTTACGTCGCGCGCTTTCCATTGTTGGAGGGATGCTTTGCTAGGGAAACACACTTGGTCCAAGGCTGCGGCTTTCCAAGCGGAGCGCAGCGAGCGAAGCTTGCATGTTCTATGGACTAGCTGGCGATGTCTTGCTCGCCAGCACCAGGCGGACCGCGCTTGCAGCGTGTTGCAGAGAACGAAGAGAGCTCGCAGTCTTCAGAATGGCTGGGGAGCCTGGCAGACAGCGCTGAGGAGGAAACAGCTGCTGGACCAAGCGCAGGCTGCAGTCAAGCGACACGAGGTATACTTATGCGCTTGCGACGCAATGAGTTTGTAATGAGAATGGTGTTGTTTTATTGCTAGGATGTTGTTTTGCGACAGTGCTTTGTCAAGTGGCGCACCGCTACGCGACAGCGCGAGGCCGGCCACACGCTGTCCCATGTCTTGCAGGCCAAGAGAAGTCGCAAAGCGCTGCAGCTGTGCGAGCTCTGGAGAGAGCAGACCCGCCTGCGCCAGGCAAACAAGAACGTAGAGCTGCGCTTGATGGTCGAAGCGTTTAGTTGCTGGGCTGGAGCTTTCAGAGAAAGGCAGGCTCTCGCCAAGCTGGAGGATTTCCAAGCAAAGCAGGCGATGTGGCGGATGCATGTGTCGTGGACCAGCTGGCGGGCGCTGGCTCGGCAGCGACAAGCCGATCAGGTTGGTAGTGTTATAGAGAGCGCAAAGAGTCTGCAGATGCTTCGAAGTGGCTGGACTGCCTGGAGAGAACAGACCCGCCTGCGCCAGGCAGAGAAGAACGTCGAGCTGCGTTTGATGGTCGAAGCATTTCGTTGCTGGTCTGGAGCTTTCAGAGAAAGGCAGGCTCTCGCCAAGCTGGAGGATTTCCAAGCAAAGCAGGCGATGTGGCGGATGCATGTGTCATGGACCAGCTGGCGGGTGCTGGCTCGGCAGCGACGAGCCGATCAGGTTGGCAGCGTCGTGGAGAGCACGAAGAGGCTGCGGATGCTTCAAAGTGGCTGGACTGCCTGGGAGACAGCGCTCGCTCGACGCCGCACGCTAGACCAACGTGCAGAGGCAGTGCTCAAGCTGCGCAAGGTCGATTCTAATCTGAAAGGGCGTTAGGACCCTGCGGTGTATTTTGTGTAGGAGTTTGCGTTGCAGCGGAGCTTGGCGGGCTGGCGGCGAGCAGCGCGGCGCCAGCAGGCCGAGCGCACCCTGTCGCAGCTCGTGCAGACTCGCACGTTGCAGCACCTGCAACACTGGTGCCCTGCAGCTAACCTTGAATTTACGCTTTTTGATGTCGAGACTGGACGTTTTATCTTTGGTTTTGACCTTGGATGTTGATCTGTATGTTTATGCTTCCTCGTTTTTGCTCCGTGACGTGCCTTGAGCACCAGGATAAGTTATGTATGTTTGTCAGGCGTTGGTTGACTCAGGCTCGACTGGCACTCCATGCGCTGCGGGAAAAGGACTTGATGAGGCGCTGGGAGGTAACTATGCATGAGTTAAATGTATGTATGTATTATGTACGTATGTCTGTGCGCGTGTAGGCGCATGTGCTGTCGCGTCACGCTGCCAAGAGCCAGGCGCTGTTTTTTGTGGCCTGGTGGCATCGGGCGCGCCTGCTGCAGCCCCGAACAACCAGCCAGCGGGTTGACTGCCATCGTCACGTCATCACCATCACATCACCACCATCACCATCATCATTATCAGTCTGCCTTTCTCACCTGACACCTACCATTCCACTCTGCATCTGACAGCTACAATTGCACTCTGCCTTGCTATCCTGACAGCTTCCACCCCGCCCCGGCTTTGCTCATGGAGTAATAAGATAGGTAGATAGGTAGATAGGTGTATAGATATATAGATATAGATATAGACATAGATATACATATAGATAGATAGATAGATAGATAGATAGATAGATAGATAGATAGATAGATAGATAGATAGAGATAGATAGATAGATAGATAGATCCATGCTCGTTTGTTCTTTTCCAGGCATCGACGACTCACATCGAGTGTTCGCAAAGACTACTGGCGTCACAGGTATGTATGTATGTATGTATATATGTATGTATGTATGTATTGCATGTATGCATATATGTCTGTATTTAGGTATTTATGTATTTATGCGTGTTAGTATATACGGTATTGTGTATGTATTGTATGTATGCATTTATTGCATGTAGGTCGAATGGGCATGCTTTGCCGCCAAACAGCAGTGTGTGTGTGTGTGTGTGTGTGTGCGTGTGTGTGTGTGTGCATGCATTTATGTGTGTATGCATTTATATGTATATTTGTGTATGCATGCATATGCATGCATACACATGCATGCATATGCATGTATGCATCCATGGATGCATGTATGTATGTATTTATGTATGTACGTGTTTTTCCAGACGTTTTTGCGCTGGAGGTGTAACGCGCGGCTGAATCAAATGTGCGCCAAGCTGCGGAAGGTCTCCAGAGACAGAAAGAGAGAGAGAGAGAGAGAGAGAGAGAGAGAGAGAGAGAGAGAAGGAGGAGGAGGAGAAGGAGAAGCAGGAGGAGCAGGAGGAGCCTTGGGGGGGTTTGGTTGTTTTGTTTCGCTTGGTTATTATTATCGTCATTTTTGGTGTGGTTTTGTTTTGCTTTGCTATCTGCAGCGGCAGCTGTTCAACCGCTGGCGCCGGCGAGCAGCCGCACTGGTAAGCTTAATCTTAACTGTAATCCTACCCAAGCCTAAGCAGCCTAAGCCTAACTAACCCTAACCCTACCTAACCTGAATTCTAACTTCAATTCAGGTGGTCCCGCTTGAGCCACTCGGGGTTGTAACTGCAAGCTAATCCTAACCCCCAACCCAAACAAAAATCCTTACTTTAACCTCCTAACCTCATAACTTACTAACCCTGACCCTAACCTAACTCTAACCTAACCCTAACCTAACCCTAATCCTAACCTCTGAGAGGCGGCGCTGTTAGCTGGGGCCTGTTTTACACTGCCTGGTTTCGGGTGCAGCAGCTTGTGTTGGGCTGGGGTGGCCTCTTGCACCCAAACCCGATTACACGCTGGCCTGTGGTGGCTTCTCTCGTACCCGCAGCTCGGCTTTTCAGACGTTATAGAACAATAGCTGCCTGTCTGATAGGTGCGGTCGGCGGCGACGCGGAAGCTGCAGGAGCAGTTCTCGCACGACCACGGTGCGTTTCGTTATGCTACATCATGTTATGTTATCTTGGATTGCGTGATGTTATGTTTTGTGATGTTACGCTATGTTACG
>WBZZ01002334.1:50000-57500 GCA_019918135.1 Paulinella micropora | reverse complement strand
GATCATCACCGCGCCGACCACGCAGAACGGCCAGTTCAAGTACGACCACTCTGAGCTGAGGCAAAAGATAGATAGACTTACCACGCCCAACGGCCTGTTCTGACGTGAGTTCAAGTACCGGTACAGGTCCTCACTTACCTAGCAGTTGAAGCACTGCCTGTCACCACAAATGACTTGAACTTTCAAAATAGTTCAACTATTTAATAACAGGGATTTACAGGACACACGAGTGACCTTGCTCGCTCTTTGTTTTAAGGCTGGTTAATGTTTGAGATAGGCTCAGGATAGGCAAGTGAAAGGCTTTGCTTAGGGCAAGGGCTATGGTTGGCTGTGAGGCAGCACTGAGATTTGAGCTGTGCTCGTGAGGCAACTTTATGTGGAGGGAAAGCTGCTTTTATTTCTGTGGTTGCGAGAGTGTTTCAGCTGAAGGGGAAGGATATTGGGAAAGGCCAGTCAGAGAAGTCGATGTTGATATGAGTCGCTCCAAGGCTCCAAGTCAAGTGCTGACTCGTGACATATAATCGCTTTCTTTCCAGTGGGAACCAGTCACCTTGAAGATCATAGTATGACCGTATCATAGTAATCAAATTCTTGAAAACCGTTTGAACACATTAGTTTCCCCCGATTTCATGAACTTTATTAGCAAGCTCTTAATAAGTACTGCATATGTAATACCTGTTATCATGATTAATCCCGGGCCGCCGCCGGCCATCATCTAGTCAACTTCCTAAGACTCCATTAAAACATTGTTTGCGTTAAAAAACTGAATGCATGCTTCGAGTCGCCGCCTTTAGTTCAGCTATACCGGCGAAAAGCAACTGTTTCAGCATTGGACAGTCACAGGCTGACTGAGTCTTTAAGCTATTAATATATATCATGTGACAATATATTAATAATCGGATTCCACATAATTTAATACTATGATTTGTAGTGAAGGACTGGCCAGTGGGGATCCGGCATCAGTTCGTGACAGTCCGGGACCTCTAGTATCCTTGCTCACCCCGCGTTGCTTAGTCACAGTTAGGAGCGTCATCCGGCATGATCGGATCGGAACTGATCGTCCGTATAGAGCAGTTGACAGTGCCACCGGTGTGTTGCTGGGAGTCAGGGCCGTTAAGTGTTGGGAGCAGGGGCCCCCGGGAGACTTCAAGTGGTGTGGTCTGGGAGTGGTGTTATTGTATTCAGTTAATATATATCATCTAAGTCAGTCGTTTAGTGGGGGAAAAAAACTTAGGAACCGGTGATCCGAGTGAGATTATGCGAGTCAGTTTCTATTTTTTTTTACGTATTGCGACGCAAGCACGGTTTTAAATTATATATGGTAATATTTTCCACTAATAGGGCTGAGTGGGAAGACGAAGAGATAAGAGAACCGGTAACGGAGTATTTATCTGCACGGGGTCAGGCAAAAATTTGAGCGGACACGTGATAGTGGAAAAGAAAGAAAGAAGGAAAGAAAGAAAGAATAGGAATGTGCGCTTAAGGTGCGGAATGCTTCCGGAATGTGAAGATTTTTGCATAAGAAGTGAGTTAGAGGGAATCAAATACCTGAAAAGCCAAGAGTCTGAGAACACGTAAGTGACTTAGTCACTACCATACAGGGGGTCACGAAGTCCTGATATCTAGCTCTTATGGACAACAAATAGCTACTTTAAGCGATTACTTCTGAGTTATAATTGACATTTCTGTAAGTTCTTGCTTGAGCAACGGCTCATTAGAAAGCCCTCACCAGCGCTTCTTGATGAACCATGACCGCAGCTTCCGGACGCAGGAATGGGGTTAGAACGAAACGCTTAAAGTTATATTTCATTTTTCTTAAGAACTAGGGATTTTTTGTGTTGGGCTTTGTTAGCAGAAGAAGCGGGACACAAGCAGTCCTGAAAGGAAGCTGATGCAAATAGCAGCCAGAACCAACCACTCCTACAAAGATATATATAATCGTGCGCACTTATATACGTACATATGTCATGCTTTACATACTCACATACATACATACATACATTCTACATACATACAGACATACATGCATACATGCATGCATGCATGCATGCATACATACATACATACATACATAGATACATACATACATACATACATACATACGTACGTACACATACGTACTACGTACGTACGTACATACATACATACATACATACATACATGCATGCATGCATGCATGCATGCATGCATGCATACATACACACATACATACATACATACATACATACATACATACATACATACATTACATACATTACATACATACATACATACATACATACACACATATACATATACATACATACATACATTACATACATACATTACATACATACATACATACATACATACATTACATACATACATACATTACATACATACATACATACATACATACATACATGCATACATGCATACATACATACATACATACATACATACATACATACTCATACATACTCATACATACTCATACATACTCATACATACCAGGGCGCGTGGCGACAACATGGATAAGGCACGTACCAGCGCGTCCTGCCTCTCCCTGCAACATTACCACACAAACCTCAAGAATGAGAACTTTTCTCCCGAATTGCACGGGATTTACGGTCAAATTTTCGCTCCATGAGAACTTTTTATCCCAAATTGCACTGGATTTACGGTCGAATTTTCGCTCCACGAGAACTTTTTCTCCCGAATTGCACGGGATTGACGGTCGAATTTTGCGCTCCATGACTGATAGACTTGTAAATTTATTTTCGCGATAAGGGGGCGATGTTTGACCGGTCTTGTCGTAGCTTCAGAACAAGACGCATCACTGCCACCTGCGCATACATACATACATGCATACATACATACATACATACATACATACATACATACATACATACACATCCTATCATGCGTGTATATAGATAAGGCTTGTTCTACACCACATAAAAAAATTCGTTTTTTTCTGTCCTTCGGTGGCTCTTTTCCACCCGAAACGAAATTTGCGGGTTACTTTAGAATAATAAGGCTGATTTAAAGCAAGGTGTGCGTTGTACCTGGAAGCGGTCTTGTAGCATGCCGTCCACCTCGTGCTTGGTCTTGGCCTTGATGTTCTCCCCCACTATCTTGCCCAAGCCCGCACCCAGCACACCGCCGATCAAAATGCCTAAGCAAGGAACCAAGCGAATTAGCCCCGCCACCCTGCCCAAACCCGCACCCAGCACACCGCCGATCAAAATGCCTAAGCCAGGAACCAAGTGAGTCAGTTGGTTTATTTGTAGATAACAAGTTGACTAATCTGTAGGGATCCTGCCTCACCCCCCCCCCCCCCCCCCCCCCCCCCCCAATCAAATGCCTGCCATATCAGTGTGTTCGCGCGTGCAGGTGTGTGTGTGTGTGTGTGAGTGTGTGTGGCATGGCTGGAGATATGCAGGTCTGACTACACTACATAAGTCGATCGATCGATCGATCAATAGACAGACAGACAGATAGATAGATAGATAGATAGATGGATGGATGGATAGATAGATAGATAGATAGATAGATAGATAGATAGATAGATAGATAGAAAAATAGATAGATAGAAAAATAGATAGATAGAAAAATAGATAGATAGATAGATAGATAGATAGATAGACAGATAGATAGATAGATAGATAGATAGATAGATAGATAGATATGTTTAATGTTTAATCTATGGGCGTGGCTTAGCTTGAAAAGCCATGGCCTCCTATACTACCCCCGGACAAGAACTTTCAGCACCGGCCAAGCTGCACACCAACCACTGTCTCGCTGTGGTTGGTGTCTGTGCCCAGTTCAAGCCGAAAGGTAGCCGAGCCCTTTTGAACTATACGGGGCAACACTAGAACACTCCCCAGGAGCGCGTGCCCTAAGGAGATGATGCCATGAGCAAGTCGAGGTTTCAGGAGTTCACGCTCGTTGTGAGTTACCTTTCTACAACCCCGACTTCATCAACCCTTTGCATCACGCCCCGACTTCATCAGCCATGGTCAGGAGTTGGTTGCCTGTTTAGCCCTTGCGCTGCGCGCGATTAACGGCGGACACAAAATCGTCATTGTAGGAGATAGTTAGATCTGAACCCTAGGCTGAGTTGCCAGTGGCAGAGACCGTCTCCAGGGATACATAGATAGATAGATAGATAGATAGATAGATAGATAGATAGATAGATAGATAGGTAGATAGATCGAGCGAGCTCTGCGCGTCCCGGGCGGTTCCCTTTGCACCCCGATGGCGGAATAAATAGGCAGGTAGGTAGGTATAGGTTAAGGCTATGCATGTACCTAGCGGTCCCCCTAGCACCCCTATGCCCGCCCCCACAGTGGCCCCAAGACCCGCCCCGCTGATGTGCAGCCTGCGAAACAGCACACAGCAACGAGTCACGCAACAGAGCATGAATCAGCCAACCAGTACATGAAGGAGTTAGTGAACAACTTGGCCATGCCTGCGCCGCTGATATGCAGCCTGCGAAACAACAAACAGCAGTCAGTCATGAGAGCAGCAGTACGTGGATCAGCCATGCAACATAAACGAGTTGCAAAATAACATGCGCCGTTGATGAGCAGCCTGCAAAGCAACATAGTGATACAAATCAGTCATGCGACAGTACATGAATCAGCCATGCAGCCAGTACATGAATCAGCAATGCAGCCAGTACATGGGCCAGCCATGCGACATCAATTGAGTTACTAAACAACATGCCTAGGCCTGCGCCGCTTGTGTGCAGCCTGCAAATCAAGACAGAAACGAGTAATGCGTCATGCGACAGTACACGGATCAGGCGTGCAACCAGTACATGAGGGAATATTACTATGATAATTATAATGAAAACCGAGAAAGCAAGAAAGCAAGCACAAAAGGAAAAAAGAAACAGGAAAATAGGCACACGACAGCGAGAAAAGAAAGGAAAAGAACACGAGAACAAATCGGGTACTGAAAATGAAAAAAAAAAAAAAAAAAAAAAAAAAAAAAAAAAAAAAAAAAAAGAACAGATACAGATAGATAGATAGATAGATAGATAGAGATAGATAGATAGAAATAGATAGATAGATAAATAGATAGATAGATAGATAGATAGATAGATAGATAGCTCGGTACATACATCTCGGCCTTGATTTTGCGTATTTGTTGCTGAGCGTGTTCGTCGGACGAGATGTGCATCACAGGCTGCGCCTTGCTCGCGTTGCCGCCTTTGAGAAAGCCCAACCAACTATATCAGCAAGCAAATCATCTGTATGCATTCATGTATTTATTCTATCTTTGCACGCGTTGCCGCCTTTGAAAAAGCCCAGCCAACTAGAACAACAAAGAAATCGTTTATATACATATCTATTCATCTATTCATCTATTTCTCTGTCTTTGTACGTGTTGCCTCCTTTGAAAAAGCCCAACCAACTTCATCAGCAAGCAAATCATCTATATACATCCCTATCTATCTATCTATCTATCTATCTATCTATCTATCTATCTATCTATCTATCTATCTATCTATCTATCTATCTTTTATCTACCTACCTATCTACCTATCTACCTACCTACCTACCTGCCTGCCTGCCTGCACCTATCTATCTACCTATCTATCTATCTATCTATCTATCTATCTATCTATCTATCTATCTATCTATCTATCTATCTATCTATCTATCTATCTATCTATCTATCTATCACACAGACATATACACATACAATCATACACACACACAGACACATACACACACACACACCGACACACAGACACACACACACACACACACACGCACACACACACACACTTCTCTCTACCTTTCTCGGCTGGCGCTGAAGGTGGTTTGCTTGGCCCTAAGGCTCAAAACTGCCTCCGCATGTCCACCTAGCATCACAAGTTCAACATTTCTACTATATCCTCACCCGTATCCCGGGAATTCGTCTCCATACCATTTTTGAAATCCCCGAGATCCCATCCTATCTTAGGATATAGTGCACATGTGCGAACCGTTGCTCGTTAATGGCTAAGACAGGCTCCGGACGCAATGATCGGTCAAGGCTCATTCTAAGACCACACATTCGGGTTCCGGGTGTGAAAGTGCCACCGTAGGCCGGAATTATCAGGCCGCAAACCCAGAAGTGGCACCAGAAACCCGAAACTCCTGGTGATGTAGAACAAGTCTTAGAACGAAGCGCTTGAAGTGATTGCTGATTGTACTTAAGAACTAGGAATGTGTAATGGGAAACAGAGGATGATCTTAGATCAAGGCGCGTGCAAGTACAGTGCACCGCAAGCTAAAGAGATGGTAGGTAGGTAGGTAGGTATGTAGGTATGTAGAAAGATAGATAGATAGATAGATAGGCACACTTATTGGGCGGGCAGCAGGTCGGCTTTCTTGTGCGACACGAACTTGCAGGTGATGAGACAAGATAGATAGATAGATAGATAGATAGATAGATAGATAGACAGGACACACGTACTGGCGGGCAGCAGGTCGGCTTTCTTGAGCGGTACGAACTTGCAGGCGATGAGACAAGATAGATGGATAGATGGATAGATAGATAGATAGATAGATAGATAGATAGATAGATAGATAGATATATAGATAGACAGACAGACAGATAGATAGATAGATAGATAGATAGATAGATAGATAGATAGATAGATAGATAGATGGATGGATGGATAGATAGATAGATAGATATATATATATATATATATCTATATATATATAGATATATAGATAGATAGATAGATAGATAGATAGATAGACCGACAAACAGACAGATAGATAGATAGACAGACAGATAGATAGAAAGATAGATAGATAGATAGATATATAGATAGATAGATAGATAGATAGATAGATAGACAGACACTTACTGGGCAGCAGCACGGCTTTCCTGTGCGGCACGAACTTGAAGGTGATGAGGCAGCGAGCTTTCGGCCACTTGCTAGCATTAACTTGGAACCTTCCACACAGATTAATACAATACATGGTCAATCTATGTTATGCATTGGTATCTATCATCAAGTCATATCTTGAACGCGCTGCTGGCCACTTGCTGAGGGCTCACCGGGAACCTGCGACCTACATATGATACACATAGTGTATGTCTACATGCATGCTTGCATGCATGTATGTATTTATGCATGTATGTACTTATGTATGCATGTATGTGTATATTTAACGTAAGCGACGAGGCAGCTTCTGGCCGTTTGGTCGGGTTGACCTGTAACTTTTGCGACACTCTGTCAATCTATGTTATATATTCTTATCTATCATAAATTCATGTATTCAGCGAGCTTCCGACCACTTGCTAGGGTTCACCTGAAACCTGCGTTTAGATAGGATATATGTAGTACGACGGAAAAGAAGAGAAAAGAGCAGGCGATGAGGCAGCGAGCTTGTGGCCACTTGCTAGCGTTCACCTGGAAACCTGTGCGATAGATTGTCAAGCTATCTTATGAATTATTATCGTGTATTCTTATATATTATCAATAAAAGCATGTATTCAACGAGCCTC
>WBZZ01002334.1:22500-25000 GCA_019918135.1 Paulinella micropora | reverse complement strand
CAAGCTGCCCAAACTGCGCTGGTCTCATCAGTCTTGTTAATATCCTTGAAATGATTTATTATTGTTGTTATCATCATGACCACGCTGTACCTTACCTGGACCGTCTGCTTCCTCTACAAGTTGTACAAGCTGCCCACACTGCGCTGGTCTCATCAGTCTTGTTCATATCATTCGAATGATTTATTTTTATGTACAATCTGCGCAAATTGCGCTGTTCTCACCATTACTGTTCATACCATTATTGGAATTATTATTATTATTATTATTATTATTATTATTATTATTATTATTATTATTATTATTATTATTATTATTATTATTCCCGTCGGTGCCACCAGTATTTTCATTGAACATACCGGTCCGTCTGGAAGTGTTGGAACTGCCCTTGCGGGGGTGTCATTAGAGCCTATCGTCAATTCTTCGTACTCCCGTCACGGGTGAGACGATGGAGGCGCATGTGCAGATTTGCATCAGCCATTGACAGAGAAGCACTATTACTATTATTATTATTATTATTATTATTATTATTATTATTATTATTATGGACACCGTGATAGCCCAGTGGTCAAGTTCTACCATCTGGGCCCTGTCGCCAGTTCGATTCCCGTCGGTGCCACCAGTATTTTCATTGAACATACCGGTCTATTTCTGGACCAGTATTTTCATTGAACATACCGGCCCGTCTGGAAGTGTTAGAACTGCCCTTGCGGGGGTGTCATTAGAGCTTATCGTCAATTCTTCGTACTCCCCTCACGGGTGAGACGATGGAGGCGCATGTGCAGAAATGCATCAGCCATTGACAGAGAAGCACTATTATTATTATTATTATTATTATTATTATTATTATTATTATTATTATTATTAGGGAGTACATAGGCCATCGGTCCCTTTCCATAGGCTGATTGGTATAAAGCTCCTAGAGTAATGTTCTATGCCGTCACTTCCTTTATTCCACCGATTGGTGTGGAGACTTTCCTTATGGAATGGAGGACTGGATGCACATGGCCTTTTGGCTCAGCAATTGGCAGGAGATACACTATTATTATTATTATTATTATTATTATTATTATTATTATTATTATTATTATTATTATTATTATTATTATTATTATTATTGTGGACACAGTGATAGCCCAGTGGTCAAGTTCTACCATCTGGGCCCTGTCGCCAGTTCGATTCCCGTCGGTGCCACCAGTATTTTCATTGAACATACCGGTCCGTCTGGAAGTGTTGGAACTGCCCTTGCTGGGGTGTCATTAGAGCCTATCGTCAATTCTTCGTGCTCCCCTCACGGGTGAGACGATGGAGGCGCATGTGCAGATTTGCATCAGCCATTGACAGAGAAGCACTATTATTATTATTATTATTATTTTATTATTTATTTATTTATTTATTTATTTATTTATTTATTATTATTATTATTATTATTATTATTATTATTATTATTATTATTATTATTATTATTATTATTATTATTATTATTGATATAGTAAATCTGCCTTGGAGTGTTGACTGTGACATATTTGAGGGAAATCCTGATGAAAAAAACCTAGTCACACTTGCTAAACAGAGTTCCAGCCCAATGGCCTCAAGGCGTTAAACTGTGACGCCAACTCATAACCCTTTGGTGGTAGATGCTGGGGAGGAGGGTCGTTGCGCGCGTAAAAGATCTTAAACTCCGCATATGCTGGTTGATAGCCCAGGACCCAGCAGACACCAGATTGTTATGGGTGGGGTTTCGAGGCAGCTCTAGCAACCGCGCTTGGTGTATGCACTTGCACATTCGGTGACGTCTTGCAAGAGGTTGCTGGGACTGCGGAATAACCTCGGCTTAGTGCAGTCTTGCCCTCAGGAGCTCCATCGGTGGCCCCGATCATCAGGCGAGAGACTGACACGGGGGGGTGGAGGACCTCGAACAAGGGTATTGGAGGCTTATGTCCGTTGAGGATATGCCATTAGCTGCATCAGTACGCCTCAGATATAGTATTATTATTATTATTATTATTATTATTATTATTATTATTATTATTATTATTATTTTACAAGCTGCCCAAACTGCGCTGGTCTCATCAGTCTTGTTAATATCCTTGAAATGATTTATTATTGTTGTTATTATCATGACCACGCTGTACGTCACGTGGATCGTCTGCTTTCTCTACAAGTTGTACAAGCTGCCCACACTGCGCTGGTCTCATCATTATCATTCTTGTTTTTGCTAATATTTATTATTGTAATGTACGTCACCTGCACCGTCTGCTTTCTCTACAAGTTGTACAAGCTGCCCACACTGCGCTGGTCTCACCATTGCTGTTCATATTTTCATATGTTCATTAGTGTTACACATTGCATATTTGCTCTGTCAGGATGTTGCTGGCGATTGCACACAAGCTGTCGTAACGCTACACACGCGTCATCATGATAACTGTTATCATTACTGTTATGTATTAGTATGTCGATATATATCTGTCTGTGTCAGGATGCTCCTCACGATCTTGTCCAA
>WBZZ01002333.1:215000-228969 GCA_019918135.1 Paulinella micropora | reverse complement strand
AAGGAAATGCTCCCCGGACCTTTTGCTACCCCCACCAAGGCCCCTCCAGCTCTGAAAACGCCATGCTTGAAACGAACCTGAGAGCCGATAACACAGATGATATATATATACCACCTTCCTCTCAATCATCCCTTCTCCCCCCAAAGGGTCCGAGTCTCCTTCGATTCCGCGTATAGTCCCCCTTATACCGGCTTGCGTGCGTTCGTTTATGCCCCGCTCGTCTTATAACATATATAATGTCCCCCCCCCCCCCCTCCCTTTCGTTTGCCCCTTGATCATGAGTTGGTCCGCATTGCCACTCCCCCCTTCGGTCATCCATAATCTCTTTCATCTCGTCTTTCTGATCTGTCATGTCGCTAGTCCTCGCCCCCTCTCCTCTCCCTATACTATCCCCCCCCCCTCCCTCCTTTTGTCTATTCTATCAGTCCTATTGACTATCCCTATTAACTATCCTGTCTACCCCGTTTCTTCTCCCCCCTACTCCCTCTCTGTCTAAGCTGGTATGTCCTATTCGTATCTATCCCATCCGCTGCCCATATACCCCTTATTCCTCAAAGTCTGATGTGAAATAGATTCCGCATTTATCACAGAGTGGAAAATGAAAAAGTCCCGGGCCGCTCCGCTTCTGCTTACCCCTTCCTTGCGCCTATAAGGCAGAAAGCATATCTATTATGTTAGCCCTCATCATATCCGCATATTCCGCTAATATATCTTTCTAAATATATCATCTAACCCCTGTAAACCTCATTATATGACTCTTGTACCCGTAAGCCTGTATGGCCGATGTAATATATCAGTAAACCGTTATATCCCGCGAATCGTATTGCCATAAGATGGTTGTAAACCGCTGTTGTCCTCCTGTTAGTAATATATGAATAGACCGCTATAGTCCGCTGTATAGTAATATAAAAATAATAGACCGCGATACTTTGCAAGATATATACCTCGTGTGACCGATGTTGGTTTAGTGTGCCCCCCCGCTGCACCTATGAAGGTAAGGTACGTAATCCTCTCCCCCTTTCCCTCTCTGTCACCCTTGAGTATATAGCTTTTCTGCTTCTGTTTGCATCTTTCCTCTCATATGATGTTATCTGTACGGCTTTCCTCGATTATACCGATTTTACCGCTTCGTCTCTTTTTTCTTTCTTCGTCTCCTATCTCTATATTTTCTTCTTCTATCCTCGACCGTCGCTCCTCTGTTATTGTGCCAGTCTTCGTGCTCTGGTCGCACGACTCCCCGTGGTTGGTCGCTTTTTACCCCTGGATCCCGTCGCCGCTGGTGGCGCCCGACAACCTCGAAGGGTAACCCGCCCCCTCTATCTCGTCCCATATATGTACCGGTATTCGCCGCTCCTCTGTTAGTTCAAACGGGATGTTCAGTATCAACCTCGGCCTCGTTTGGATGGTGTGGGATATGGTCCTCGTCATCCAACTTGATGGTGGCATCCCATGTTTCTCTGTGCTTGCCCCCCTTCTCCAGGAATACCGGGTCAAATCTCCTCGCCTTCTCTTCGTGCAACTCATCATTACTCCTCCAAAATTGCATCACTGGCATGATTCCGCTCCCCGCTTTATGTTTCGATGTTCCCCCAAACTGAGTATCTGCATGACGTAGAGGTCATCCATCGTGTCATCACTCTCCTTAGCCGCTGGATGCATCAAGTAGAATTTTCCTTGTTTCCACTTGATTTTATCTATCTCCCCCGGGTTTTTCACCCAATGTCCTCCCGCGTTTTTCACCTCAATGGAACTTTCCGGAACCTATGGCCTCGGCGGCCTCCCCGGTCCTCTCTTCCCCTGATCCGCCTGGACGTTTGCCCCTTGCCCCTGGGCCCCCATCTGCTTTGTCGTCTCTTCCGCCAACCCCTATTTCTTGTCCTCTTGCCGCTGCCGTTCCTCGTCCCTCTTTTGTTTCTGAGAGATCCTCTCGTGCGAGCCCGTCGCCAGTTCTGTAATAGCCTCCTCCAACCGCTTTTTCTCTTCCGGGTCCTGTTCCAAGACGCCTGTTCCCTCAATCTCGCGATCTCCTCCGCCCTCTGAGACCGGGTTAACAAAGGCTACGGATTATCGAATTGATCCGCTGTCCGCTGTAGAGCCTCCTTCTCCGTCTCATAATCCAATAGGAAAGGCGAAAACTTAACCAGCCTCGTCACATTGACTATCTGCTCCTTATTCGACTGTTGGTGTCGGATCTTGTAGTTATAAGCCGCTGTTTGTTTCATGATCTGTACGCCCTGCCATTTTTCATACAGTTTCGTGGAGACCCCCACCGGCACGTTCGGGCAGTATAGGAGCACCGTGTCCCCTCATTGAACCCCACGTGTTTGTATTGCCTCTGCCCCTTCTCGTCCTCCGCTCTCATCGCCGCTTCCCGATGCTTGGTTACGATTCGTTCCGCTTCCGCTAAAGCTCGCAACCGCACCGCCATCAGCTCGATTGGTTGATGTAACGCCTTGTGTTGCATCGCATCCTGTAGTGTATTCAAGACCTTCCCAAACACCATCTGGTGTGGACATAGCCGCGCCCGTCCCCCCAACGATGATGAACCTAGCTTATTCACCGCGAAGGTGAACGCTTGTAGTACTTCAGGCCACTTGGTCTGTCCGTTTTGGCAGTATATTTTCAGAGAGGCCTTCAACGTGCGGTGCATCCTTTCGAACTTACCGTTTGCCATCGGATTATATGCCGTCACGTAATCCCACTTGAATCCATAATACGTGCTGAGTTCATTAGAGACCCAGTTGACAAATGAGCTTCCTCTATCCGAGATAATCTTTCTGGGTACCCCGATCCTGTTGAAAACGTTGTCGATCAAAGCTTTGGCCGTCGTCTCCTTCGTATCGTCGGCTGTAGGGACCGCTATGACGTAATTCGAGGCCCGATCAATGATGGTGAGAATATATTTGTATTTACCCTCTCCCTCCGGTAGTGGTCCCACGTAGTCGATGTGTATAGTATCGAATATGTCCCGCGTGACATCAAACTGTCCCAGTAATCCTCGGTTCGCGTCGTAATGCGTTTTCGCCCTCTGGCATTGTCCACACCCCGCAATCAATGCCTGGATGTCCTTATCCATAGTGTCCCAGTAGAACCGACGAGTCATGGACCACCGCATCCTATCCAACCCTGGATGACTCTGCAACGGACAATTGTGTGCCCCTATCAGTATCACATGCCGCAGCTGCTTTGGCACCCACACCACCCATCTTTCCGGGTCCTCCTTGTTTTTTGCCCCCGTTCCGAAGTACCAAATGAGCCCATCCGAATACGTATACTTCTTTTTCCGCTGTCGTATATCCGCATCCTCCGAGACCTCCGTCGGCTTCTCCTGATGAGCTATGAACCGCTCCCACTCCTTGCTATCCTTCGTCAGCTTCCGAAACATCGCCACCGACGCAAACTTAATCTCCGTTTTATTCTCCAGCTCCATCGCCACTCTACTCGGGTGTGTCTTCGCCACTTTGAGTTCCGGCTTCGCCTCTGTCTGTCCTGCCGCCGCCTCCTCCTTTGTGGGAATCAGCATGTTCCCCACCAAAGGCATGGTCCGCCATGGGAAAGGCTTGGCATCCACCACCTCATCCTCCGGCTGTTCCCCTTGTGCCGCCTCTTTCCACATCTCCTCCTCGTACCCCCTCTGAGCCTCCTCCGTGCCGTGCTGCTCACAACACTCCGCCACCCGCACATGAGCCGCTTCGTAGTATTGCACGTCGTCCCGCTTGATTGTCTCTCCATTTCCGCCACCCCCTCCGCATATTCCATTCCGTTTATGGGCTTCCTGTCGCAGAAGTCCGCTCTCTGTTCCTCTACCTCGAGATCCATGTGTCCCAATACGGACAAAACCGCCGCCGCTGTCTTGAAATGGAGTCCGCTCTTCTTTTCCGCGTCATAAACCGGTCGTAGTGCGAAGACGCCTGGAGCCTGTTGTCCCTTCCTTTTACCCCCGTCCGCTTCCTCCAATCCCGCTTCCCGCTCCCCAGCCTTATCCTCCTCCGTCGGTCCTCCTCCCCGTGGCAAGTAATCCGCCCTATAGTCATCCTTGCCCGAAATAAACTCGATCGTGAAATCATATTCCGATAGCTCCAGCTGCCATCTTGCTAACCTAGACGTGTGATATTGAGACATCAACCACTGCAGGTTGTTGTGGTCCGACCGCACCGTCGTCCCCTTTGCCCTCCACAGATAATCTCGCAGCTTCTTGAAACCCCAGACTATAGCTAATGCCTCCCGCTGCCGCGTGCAGTACTGTTGTTCCGGTTTCGTCATCCGCCGACTCAGGAACATCACCGGCCGCAAGCGCCCCTCGTCATCCCTTTGCTGCAACACTCCGCCGATCGCGTAGGCCGACGCGTCCGTATCCAATATGAAGCTCCGGTGAAAATTGGGAAGTTGCAACACCGTACCCCCTTTCCACGGGTCTCTCAAGACGTGCTTCCGCAACTCCTTAACAGCCGCTTCCACCTTCGGAGGCCATTCCCCCTTCGCGTCGCATTTGCCCTCCTTCATGTACACCCTTACTATGTCCGCGAACCCCGGTATGAACCCGCCATAGTACTGTGCCAGGGACACAAAAGAGTGTAAATGCGACTTCGTTTTCGGCAAAGGCATAGCCGCTAGCGCTTCCCGTTTCTTCCTGGCAATCGAACATGATCCGTTTTCTATGTCATAACCCAGATACTGGATCCGCTTTTGAAGGAAATGACATTGATTGGCATTCAACCCTGAATCCAAACGCCTTCACCCGCCTCATAACATCCCTCAGGTGTTGTATGTGTTCCTCCACCGATTGCGAAAATATAACCACATCGTCAAGATACGCAAACGCGTACCCCGTCGTATCCCCATACTTTTCCGCAAATTCCGCATCCCTATACTTGGCTCCCAACATCTTGGTCATAGCCTGTTGAAATATGCCGGGTGCCACCTTCAACCCCATGGGTAAAACCTCCCAGACATATGTTGTCATCCCCACCATAAACGCTGTTAGGTACCGACTTTCCTCCGCCAGGGGAATCTGCCAAAATCCGCTCTTCAAATCCAGTGTCGAGTATATCTTCGCGTTCTGTAACAACTCTATACCCCTCCGCACATCCGGCACTGGCGTCTCTATCTTCTTGATGATCTCGTTTATCCGCCAGTAATTAATGCACATCCGCAACGTCCCGTCTGGTTACGCGACGCATACTCGGATAGCCGCGCCTCGATCAGCCCCTTTTACAAAAGCTCCGCTGTCATCTCCCTAGCGATCTGATCCTCGTGATGGCTCAACCGCGAAGGCCGTCCTATCCCCGGTACCTCTTGCCCCAACTCCCGTTCGAAAACCGCAATGTGGCTTGTTACCGATCCTCCTTCCCGAGGGCCAAAAACTTGGATGTTGTCTTCCATAACTCCCAAAGCCGCTGCCTTCTCCTCCGAAGTGCCTTCCCATAACGCCTGTCTCGCCTTATCCGTCTCCTCTTTGATCTGCTCCTCCGTCGCTCGCCCCTGTATATCCTCGACCGCCACCTCCGTTCCGTCTCCATCCATCCCCTCTCTCGACAGATATAACGTGGGGGTTTTCCGCTCCTGATTCGCATAACGCGCCAGCTGGTCGATCATCATAGCGTATTGGATGGCATGCGTTCTGTGATACACCCCGGCTATATGCGTGAAAGCCTCATCCCGTATGGCCGCTAGGTCCCGCTCTAGAAGTTCTTCCCGGTACCGCCTCGCTATCTTCCTCGTACCCAGTCGACAGGCCACCACAAACTTCTGCGTGCGACTCGGTATCGGTATTGGGTCCGCTATCAAGAAATCCTCTATGTCGTACCACCACATCTCCGTCCTCCTTCCCACCGGGAACATGATGGTGAAGTCCCCGTGTGACAGCCGATTCTTCAGTGTCTTCTTGATCTGTGACACCGAGTCCGCTATGATGGGTGGGCTCCCCCATTTTTTTTTCTAGGAAGCTCAGAATCTCCGCCTTAGCCTGACTGGGCTTGCCGCGTTGCAAACCACGTATTGCGCCATCGGCAACACCCGTTCGTCCATCTCCTTGTGCTGATATCCCAAATCCCGCCCATGTCTCGGAAAACCATCCGACACCTCCTCCCTCTGTTTCCGGAAATTTCCAACCTCTCGTCGATCACTGCCACTATCCTCGCGCTCGTCCATTCGTCCTCCGACTCGCTATCCTCCTGTTCCGCTTTGGGCTCCCCCACTACAAAAGCTTCGCGCTGAGCCTCTTTGTTCGCTTTCCCTCCGTCCAATTCTATCCGTGCCGTCGTGAAGAAATCACTTGTCACCCACGCCCCGGGTGTGTCTCCCACCTCGCCTTCCGGCTCGTCCCCCACCACCGTATATATCGGGGCATTTTCCTCCGTCCCGTAACGTATCTCCTTTCTCCCACAATCTATATATGTATGCATCCGCCGTAGTGCTTCGAAGCTCCATAACAGGCCCCCCGTATACGCCGGAACAACCCAAAACTTGTGCGTGTATGTATTGCCCCCCTTGAGCTCAAACGTGAGCATCATTGTACCCGTGATCGCCGTGCTGCCCGAGACCCCCTTTACCCAACCCCTCGTGCTCCTCAGGATCTGTTTGAACCAGTCTTGCCCGCCATATGTGTCGCAGAAACGTTTGCCCATCACGTTGATAGCCGCCATCGCATCATTACCGATCACTGTTTCTCCGCCAAGTTGCAGTACCTTGACCCGAGTATACGCTAAAGGTAAATCGAATCTTTTAATCTGACTAACCGTAGGCAACGGCCTTCGCGTTTCATACCTGTTAGCCATCTTCCAATGTGTCTCCAGTAATCGTCGCTCGTCCTGCCGCTTCCTGACTTCTTCCTCTCTCTGACTTTTCTGTTTCTCCTCTTCCCGCGTACCCTCACTGCTCTCTTGTCGCTCCTCTTTATCCTGTCTCTCTTGCTTTCCGCTCTCCTTATTTCCGCTATTTATGTGTTCCCCCCTATTTGTGTCCCCCCCGCTACATGCTCGCTCCTCTCCCTTCTGCTGTTTCGCGTGTCGTTCCCCCGTGCTTCCTCTTGTGTCCTCTTCTCTCACCCGCTTATGTCCTATGTCAGATCCACCTACTCCCTCGTTGTAATGTCCCTCCCCGGGCTCCCGTATCCCGACTTGTCGCTCCTCCCGTGCCGCCGTCCCTTCCGCCGTTCCCCTGTCAGACAAAAATTCCCCATGCCCTCTTGTTCCCTCTACCGCACATGCCACAGCCTCACCTGCCAAGTTGACCCTCACCACCCGCACGTCGTCGTCACTGTTAGGCTTGCGCGGACGCGTTTCCTCCTCCCTCCGAGGCCGCTCCTGATCATATATCCCATGTGTTTCCGCATATTTCCGCTCTATTTCCTCTATTATGTGATCCGTACCCGTCTTGGATCCCGTCCCCTCGGGTTCCCCTTGTCGTTCCTGCGTTTCCGCTCCCGCCCCTGCAATCAACGCCTGTCGATCCGGATGCACATATGGCAAATGAGAGAGTGGTGTGCCGCTTGTATCCCCCAACCCCGTCCTCTGAGCCTGCCGCTCATAACTCAGGTTCTGAACCTGCGAGCCCATGCTCGGCCGTGGCGCCGCCGCCTGGCTCCGTTGCCATCCGCCTTGGCTTCCCCACTGACCACCTCTGCCCCTTCCGTCTCGACCCCGGAAGTTATTCCTCCCCCCCTCGTTCTGTATCGGTCGCATGTTGGCCGCCCTCTCGCAGTAGCTACGATCCTTCCGCGGCCAGCTCCTCTCCCGGATGTTCCGCTCGTTGAGTTCCCGCAACGCTGGTAGCTCTTCCTGTGGAAATATCGTCTCCAGCCCTCCGAGCTGCCACATCCCATGCCAAATCGCCTCCTTCAGTTCGGTGTATGCCTCCCTCTTTGTTTCCTCACTGTACCGAGCCAAGTCGTCATGCCACATTTCCTGCTTGTGGCTCACCTGGCAAGACCCCTGGAACCCCAACCAATGCATTCCGATTGCTGTGTAGCACGAATCCAAATTCCAATGCCTCGCCCGAAGTCCCCGCCTGGCGTACTTCGGAAAACCCTCGATGAGCGCCGAATCCGGTGGGTACCGTGCCTGGTTTGGAGCCAGCTCCGTGTTCGGCAACGCTCGCGCGTGGAAAGCCGCGTCGAAACTGACCGATCCTCTCGATGACTGTGCCCGCCCCACATTGCACACCGGTGGTGCTTGTCGTCGCTGCTCCCCGTCACGTCGCGACCCATATGCTTGGTACTCTCTCCGAGCATATCCCGCATCACGCCGCGGTGCCCGTTCCCCCCGCCCATACGCATTATATTGGTATGATTCCCGGTACCCCCCCTGTCTCGAACTGGATGACGTTGCCGGTGGCCTCGGCATTTTCGCCATTACCGTCGGCATATTGATCATACGATCGATCAACGTTGCATCTTCCTCTTCCAACTTCCACCCGACGGGGTTGGACTTGACGTTCCGTTGCACCGCTCCTTTCCCTCCGTTGACAAATCCGCATTCATTGTAACCCCGCTTGTGTCACCAATTCTATGACCACCGGCTTCGTGTCCGCATCCCTCCAGAGCTTCGATAGTATCAGCGGGTAGATCTCCTTCTTGCTGTGTAACAAGCTAAAGCCCACGATCTCCGAGAAAATATCCTTGAGCCCCCTCCGTTGGGTCACCAGCTTTTCCGCCGCCTCCTTTAGCGCTTCCTTTTCGTCTTCCTTATCCAGCAACTGACTAAACCCATAAACTTCCTCGAAGACGAAGTGGGCTGCATCCACTACCTCCTTCCCCTCTGCTAGCTTCTTGTCGGTGAATCCCTCTTGAAGTTTTCTTCCCACACCTTCTTGTCCGCCAACTTCACGTGCTTGCCCTTTGCTCCCAGCAAGGTTTCCAACAGGTAGCAGATCTGGTCCACCTGATGGCCGCGTTGTGCCGCTTTACACTCGTTCTGCAGTAGCCCAATGAACATCCGGAGCTTGTTCATGTACCCGTAATCCGTTGCCTTGGTCATATCAATCGGCTTCTCACCCCCTTCCCTGAACACAGCTGCGTCCTCGCCAACTGTTTGGTGATTCGCTCCCGCTGTTCCCTGCCGCCGATGTTCGGTCGACCGTAACTCTCCTCTCTTCGCCGCTTGTCCGATCGCGATGTCGAAGAAGATCTCGATCCGTCCGTGTCTGAGCCCCGCCGATACCGCCCCTTGCTCGACTTCTTTCTCCGCTTCCGCTTTGCTGGCGACGCCTCAACTGTTACCATCTTCATCACCGCCATCCGAATTCGTATCCACGTGATCCACGCCCGCACACATCCGTTTAGAATTGATAACCCAAATACCCACTGTCGCAGTTCCCTCTTCTTCGCATTCTTCTCGTCCTCCGTCGCCTGGTCTCCCAACGCTCAAGAATCGACCAACAGCTTCCCAAAAACTGTATCCCTCCTCTCCATTTTTGTTGCCGAGTCGGGCGCCGGGGGAGCCATGTACTCCATCATCACTTGGTACGCTTTCCCCGACATCAACAGTACAGTTTTGCCATAATCCTCGTGGTACAACCCAATGAGATCCGCCAAATCCTCCGCCGGGTTCTTGGTGAAATCCGCATCCCAGTCCGACCTCGCCTTCCCAAGCTTCCCCACCATCTGTTGTAATGTCCTTCTCTGGTTTTGTGCCGTTGCAGAGGTCGTCCACCGTTCCCGAAGTTAGCCACTGGCCCTCCTGCAACATGGGATCCATCGCGTACTTGTCGAGTTCCGACTTGTTCTGTATCTTGCTCCTGTAGTACCCCACCCCATGTTCCGCTAAGAGAACCATCGATACCATCTGCATACCCGGTCCGTATGCATTTTTACCCCTCGACCATGTCCACCCTATCCAGTCCTGCGTTTCCTCCCACAGACCTCCCTCGTCCGCCTTCTTTGTCCATATCGCGTATTCCGCTGGTGTCAGCTAGTGGTACGTCTCCGCCCCGATTGAAGGTATTTACTGCATCAGCTTGTGGAACGCGTCGGTCATCGTCGGAGGATTCTTCGCCCACATTGGATCCGATGCCACCGGCACTTGCTGCCTTTTCGCTTCCGCTGTCAGCATAGGTTTCCTCCCACTCGCCGGAGTGAATGGTAACCGCTTCTTCACCGGTGACGTCGGCCCCGAACGCTGGGAATCTTCCTCAGTACTTGCCATAATGGGAAAAACTAAAATAGGGAGAGATATTATTACTTGTTCACGCTCTATATATATACACATGACCGCCCCTGATTTCCGCTTTCCTCTAGGCATATCTCCTTTCCTCTTTTTCTTTTCTCGAGCCTCTAACGCTACCTCTTCCAAACCCCTGATTATCTCGTAGTCCGCTGTCTGTTGCATTGTTTTTCCGTGTCTATAAGGTAAACCCCTTTCCTCCCTTATGTCCTCGTCCTCTATATTCCTCCCAACCTCTATATCTCGTCCTTAACCATCTCATCCCAATCCTCTTTGGACATGCATCTCATCCAGTCTATAACGTCATCCGCTGTCTCCCACTGTACAGACTCCTCCTCTTTCGGCTCCTCCCTTGTACGCTCCGACCCAGCCCCCGGAATCTCTTCCCGTTTCTTCGCCTCCACCGCCAGGCGCCTTGTCTCCTCTCTCCACTTCTCACATTCCCCTCGCAGCTCCCGATCCCATCCTCGCCTTACTTCCAACTCCCACTCCTTGTCCGGTCCCTCGGGCCTCATCATTTCTTTGAAACCCCTTGACCGTATAGGTTCGACAAATTCCATCCAACCCTCCTCCCCTCGTGTCCTCATAGTGTCAATTCCCCTCCTGACTTTTGGGGCGTCCCGTTGACGCAAGCCCATGCCGTCTGTAACCGATCTTCTTGCCATGTCCCCTCTACCTTCGTCATTACCGCCATAAAAGCAAATTGGAACCTCGCCTTTTTCGTTGTCGCATATACCTTCCACGCCGCTTCCACCGTGTCCTCCGTACATCCTTGCCATGCCATCTCCCATAAGGCTCGTATTGCCCTCCAACGTCTATCGTTCCTTATCTGCTCCGTTTCCACTAGGTCCAGAAACCGTTGTGCCCCCTTCTCTAGCTTGTATTCCAACCCCCATCAACCGTCCCAACTCCTTCTCGTCCTCTCGCACCTCGAATTTCTCCAACTCCCGCTTGCTCATTTACCTCGAGACTGCCTAAAATAGGGACGGCAGCTGTTGTGTCTTGTATCCTCTGTCGATTTCTCCCCCTTCGTCTTTCCTTTCTTCTTTCCGCTTTCTTGTCCTCCTCCTCCATCATCGCCCTTTCCTCGTCCCTCAGATGCGCCTCCCAATCTTCCATCGCCCTTACATATGCCTCCTCCGCCTATCTTAGATCCCTTGTCTTGTGAAAATGATTGCCGTATAAGGAACCTCCTCCCGAACCCGCTCCCATGTCACAAGATATTCCTCTTCCCGCTTGGACACCCAAAACGACAACATGGCCCTTATCCCAGAGTCTTCCTTCTCCTCCGTCTCCTCGCTTGTCTCCCCATGATGTTCCTCATCTTCACTCGTCGCTTCCCTCTCTCTTTCGCCCCCCTCATCCATTCCTAAAATATGGAAGCATGTATTGTATTCCCCTGCATCCGCTATTCCTCCCTCCTCCCCTTCTTGTTAGGTCTGTCCCCGTCCTCGTCGTTTTCCCTTCCTCTATCCCGCTTCTCTTTGTCCCACTCCTCCTTCTCCTTTTTCCATCTCTGCTCCTCTAAATACCATGTTCTTCTCACCATGGCCATATTCATCAGCGCCATCTTCGAGGTTTCCGCCTGTACCACTCTTTGTCGTAATCTTTTTACCTCATATAAGCATATATCTCCGTTCCCCTCCCATTCCCGTAACTGTTCCCGCAACGCCTCAAACCCCCTTGTCGCCTCTGACACCTGCTTGTATATATCCTTTCCTACTCGTATCTCCCCCTTTCCCCACATCCCCTTTTCGCCTTCCTCTGTCTCCTCTTCCCATGCCCCTCGCCAGTAGTCCAATTGTTCCTCTTCCTCTTTCTCCTGTTTTTCCTTCTCGTGTTCCTTGTCCTCCAGTTTGCTCCTAAAGTATGACACAAGGTCTCATACTCTGCCTCCAACATACTACAATACCCCCCCCCCCCCCCCTTGTCCCCTTTCTCTTTAACCGATCAAGTCCTCCCTACCTCTCTAAACCCTTTTCGAGTCCCCAACATCCTCCTCTCCCCAAAACCTCAGGCCCTTCAAGTTCCCCTGCCTTCCTCTACGCACTGCCGCTTCCCGACACCGTGTCCCTTTCATGTCAGCTACACTCGTACGTGATATGGCCGAAATAGGCAATAGTCCTCATGTGGTAAAAAGCCCGCAAACGCCCCCAAAATTTCTCCCTTTGAGTTAGCGTGTCTTGGACGCTTTTTGTCCGCTGTTCCCGTCGTATTTGTTGACATCTTCTTGCGCCATGATGGCAGCAACTTACCCCCGTTCAAAACCCCCTCTATTTGGAATTCCGTCCCCCTTTCAAGTTCCTCTTGTAGATCCCAACCCTTATTCATACTCCTTTGTGAGGCAACCCGCTTATGCTTACCCTTGACGCACGATCATTCCCCCTGATCCCCTTGTTCCGACCGACATGTCCACCCCCAAACCGTGTCTGTTACAACCCCTTCCCCTTATGAAACCTTGCAAAATGTTGCTCCCCTGGTTTCCTCGACTTCCTCTTTCTTTCCCCCAAGCCTCTGTTCCCCCACAAATGTTCTCAGCTGCCCAGAATCGTCGTGTCTTTGAGTCTGTTCTCATACCCCAAACCCCAAGTCAACATGACATCCCAGTCCCCAGCCCCCAAAACCCATCAAAAACATCACGGGATATCAACCCCCGACCAAGCAAACGTGAATTATATATTCCTGCATAATTTCGCCTCCATTTCCCTTCGTTTGCTGAGAGAAAGAGAATGTCCCCAACCTGTGTCCGCATCACAGCAACACCCATGCCCCTACCTCAAACAGACTGAAAACAGCATACCACCTCCATGTGAACATGCCTCATAGTCCTCTGAACACACCTGCATACCTAGAAACCCAAAGCAAACACTCATACCCCCTGAAACCTCGCATTCCCTACCCTTGAGCTTGTGAGATGTCAAGTCCCAAAACATCTGTGTCACAGCAACCCTTGCCTCTCTGCACAACAGCTCACGAGTAGTCCTTCTATCCGAGAAAATCATTGCCCCCATCTGTTTGCATGCCCCTGTACCCAAAACAGATCAAGAAAAAGCATAGAATCCACGGCAACGCATCAACAAAAACTGTCCTCTCCCCCATGTTTCTCTCGTCCCCTCCTTTCTGTCAGAAAATTTCCGAGGAAACGAGGAAAATTTCCATACCCCGTGTATTTTATTAGCGACTCCAGATTGTTACAATAGTACGATATTTAATAACAGATAAACTGTCTAACGATATGAAGACTGAGGAATACCTGAAATAGGGACTCCGTAGCCTTCAGACCAAAGATAACCGACAGACCGGAACGGTCAGTATTGCCATTATATACCGGGTGGGCCGGCATAATGTATGTATGTATTATGTATGTATGTATGTATGTATGTATGTATGTATTTATGTATATACGTATGTATGTATGTATGTATGTATGTATGTATGCATGTATGAATGTATGTATCATACTATGTATGTGTGTATGTATGGCATACAATATATGACTTGAACCGTCGTGCGCAGTGGAACACATCATATTCAGCATCTATTCCTATTCATATGGTCTTTGTTTTGTCTATGTTCAACTACTGCTCCTTTCTTTGTAACCCTGCTGTTGGTGATCGGTTTTTGGCTCAAGACAGGCTAAGAAAATCATGGACCGGGTGGGATCTTTACAGATTTTCAATTTTTTTTCTGCACTTTCTGCACAAAATGTTTTTATTAAATAGTCTCTTTGATTTCCTTCACTTTCTGTGTTTGTGCCGGCCTTGTATTTAAATTAAAAAAACTTCTGAGTGAGGACCTTATGGGCCCGA
>WBZZ01002333.1:167500-175000 GCA_019918135.1 Paulinella micropora | reverse complement strand
AACAGGATTGTGCTTCCCGTCGCTATTTCGGCATGTGACTTATAGGCGTATGGCTAGGCACACATAAGGCAAGATAGATAGATAGATAGATAGATAGATAGATAGATAGATAGATAGATAGATAGATAGATAGATAGATAGATAGATAGATGAGATGTCGCAAAGGAATGTAGTCCTTGCAAAGGAACGCAGTTTCACATCAAACAATAATTTGTGTACTGTGCATGTGTCCGGGATGGGAATCACGGGTAGACTGTGTTCTGGAAAAAGAAGAGGAGGAAGGACGTTGAAGAAAAAGGCAATCTAGGAATGGAGAGTGGGAGGATAAGGAAGAAGAGAAAGAAAAGGAAGCCGTTAGTCCAAGTGTTTTGAGCACCGTAAGCTTGCGCAAGCTACAATGATGACATTGTATGAGGCCTAAACCCCCGCAGGGACCTAGCCCGGGCTATGCAACACTGGACGGCTATGATGGAATGCAGTCACCAATACGGACTAGAGGAAGATTAGTCCAATTTTTGACTGCACAGGAGCGATAAATCGCAAAAGAGCAACGAGCTACGCAGGAGGATAGCTTGAAGCAAAGGGATTTGGATTGGGGATGGGAAAAACCCAAGGCGCGGAAACATCGATGAACAGAGAACGATACCATGCCGCGAGCCCCGCATTCGATTGGTCGAAGGTGGCAGGTCCATCCGTTGTCCTCGATTTGAGATTTGAGCTCGTTGTATCGGTTGGTCTTGTATGCTCGTGCGTCAAGGATGTTTTCCTCGACCGGGCACGTTAGCTCGATCAGAATACATATCTTGGTAGACAGTGACCAGACAACGATATCGGGGCGGAGGTCAGTGACACAAATGTGGACAGGAAAGGCTTGCTCAGAACCGGTGTATTGGGTTTGGAGTTGCCAATCGTTTGCAGTGTCAAGCAGGGATGGTCGATGAAATGACTGTCCCTTAGGCTTCTGCTCGCCCTCTTTCACAAACATAGACTTTGATTCATTTTGGTCTATAGGGGAGCGTTTGTTATGGCTCTCGATGTGTTTTTTAAGGGGAGCTTCAATAGTGCAGAGCACAGAGTCATGACGCCAGGTATAGCGGCCTTGTTTGAGGGCAACATGGCAACCGGAGAGGATGTGGCATAGAAGATAGATAGATAGATAGATAGATAGATAGATAGATAGATAGATACCTGCTTGACCAGACTCAAGAGGTTGCTCAAGCGCCTGAACGGGTTAGTAGGCACTGGGCTCTTTTCCATGCGGGCCGTTTCGATCACCTCCGCGGAAGTGTGTGTGTGTTGTGTGTGTGTGTGTGGGTTTTTTTTTTGTTTTTTTTAATAATAATAAAAAAAGGAGAAAAAAAAACCTTATTTATTTATTTGTTTATTATTTATAATCATTATTATTATTATTATTATTATTATTATTATTATTATTATTATCATTATTATCATCATTATTATTATTATTGGGAAATCCCGATGAAAAAACCTAGTCACACTTGCTAAACAGAGTTCCAGTCCAATGGCCTCAAGGCGTTAAACTGTGACGCCAACTCATAACCCTTTGGTGGTAGATGCTGGGGAGGAGGGTCGTTGCGCGCGTAAAAGATCTTAAACTCCGCATATGCTGGTTGATAGCCCAGGACCCAGCAGACACCAGATTGTTATGGGTGGGGTTTCGAGGCAGCTCTAGCAACCGCGCTTGGTGTATGCACTTGCACATTCGGTGACGTCTTGCAAGAGGTTGCTGGGACTGCGGAATAACCTCGGCTTAGTGCAGTCTTGCCCTCAGGAGCTCCATCGGTGGCCCCGATCATCAGGCGAGAGACTGACACGGGGGGGTGGAGGACCTCGAACAAGGGTATTGGAGGCTTATGTCCGTTGAGGATATGCCATCAGCTGCATCATTACGCCTCAGATATAGTATTATTATTATTATTATTATTACTATTATTATTATTATTATTATTATTATTATTATTATTACTATTACTATTATTATTATTATTATTATTATTATTATTATTATTATTATTATTTTGGAGGGGTGCACAAGATGGCACTCCATGGGAAGAGGAGGTGGTTGGGCCTCTCCCCACGAAGGTGACCGCTTGGGGAGGGCGGTCACCGGGATATGCGCAACTCTCAACTGGGCATTTACTCGGTAGGGGTTCGGCCAGGCAGGTTGTGGGGTTGTCTGTTGGATTGTTGGTTGGCTCGTTTTCCTTGGCTGTTGGTTTGGGTCTGGTTTCCTGGTTAGCCCATTTTCGCCGAATTTCCTGCCGAGTAAATGCCTGGGGGCTTCCAGTTCCGGTTTGATCTTGTTGAGGTGAGCATTCGGAGGAAACAGTACCGAGATGGGTTGAAGATAGGATTCACATTGAGCCGAGATGGGGCCGAGTTGACCTGTTCCAACTCGGCTCCATTTCGGCTTCATGTTAATCCTATCTTCATCCTATCTGGGTTTGTCTCCTCCCTATCTTCGCTTCTTCGGGGTTGCCTAACTGGAATACATGATGACGCGCACGTTGGAGAGGGGCTTCAGTCGGTCCCAATGCCTTGCCAGTGCCTTGCTGCGTTGCCGTGCCTTGCCCCATGCATTCACAACCTCCACCGTTGCATTTCTAACTGAGCAGCTTCGGCTGGGATTACTATACTTGTCTGTAAGACCCTATAGGTACCGCTAGGTTCGCGCCTTCTATACCCACGTGGGGGAAGGAGTTTCAGCGGCACGCCATCCGATATGACTCCACTCGGGGACACCCGTACCTCATGATGTGTATTGTTAGGAGCAGCTGAAAGTCCATAAGGCATGAGAGTAGAGGCGTTGGCGATGCGATGGAGAGTGTGTGTAGTGCGTGAGGCAGGTTCTGGCGACGCTGGGGGTGCTGGCGGGCGCCGAAGGGCACGAAGCGACGCGGCAGCGTCCAGTGACACCGGCGGAAATGCGTGTAGTGTGTGTTGCAGATACCGCCGATGCTATTTGCATGGACGGGCGCTTTCCTCGGCGTAAAGAGGCGCGGCGGTGATGGCCAGCGACATTGGCCGTCTACTACTCTCAATGGATTACAAATACGCGAAGCACGGAGCTACCACTGTGGCCCTTATGGGACAAGGTAGAATCGCCGAAGACCTGGACAATGCCCGTGGGAATGCCTCTTCGACGGGCTCTGGCCCGATGTCCCAGGATGGGAGGATGAGTGCTCGCGTATATGACGGAATTCCTGAACCACGTGGAGAGGCTATCTTAGCTGCGCCTCATCCTTCCTCCCCAAACCTGGCACACGGGTCGGCGCTTCAACATAAGGCGAGCGGCGCTATATGGCAGATGGCACCGCCGCCTCGACGGTACCGGCGGGTAGGTCGGTACGACAAGGACGGGCGTAATCTGATTGTCTGGGGGCTCTCAGAACGCGCCAATCTACAGGAGATCGCCTCCAAAATGAGCGGTCTTGGTCTGGTGGTCCCGGTAATGGAGTGGCAAGGCCAGCGAATGTCTCGTCACCTGGAGCTGGTCTACGAGGACGATGACAGCAGGCAGACGGCGTTGCAGCAACTCAAACATCTCAAATTCTTCGGCAGAGGGGTCAATGTGGCCCTTGGGCGCAGGTTCAGGGACAGGGAACGTGTCCGAAGGCTTATTCGCATCCATCTGCGTGGGGAAGCGGCGGTCCGGAAGGAGGAAGCTGCCACGGGATATCGCGTCTTGCCTCTGCATGAAGAATGTGTCGATGATGTGCAGGTGGTGTCTTCGGCATTGGCTGCCGATGCACCTAAGTGTGTGTCTGAGTGTGCTGATGTGCATGTGGTGCCCCTGCATTCGGCGGCCAGTGCAGTGGGGGACCAACCTGCGCAAGCACCTGCAGAGGGGGGCAGCACGAGGGCGGAAGCCAAGCGCGGCCGTCGGGTCCGGAAACGAGCCAAGCACCGCTCCAAGCAGTTCGATACCGGCTTCAAGCTACTCGTCGCGAGTCACAACTGGCAGGGTAAAACGGGATACGACAACGTAGGCACGGCGGAATGGGCATCATTCTACAAGCACGAGGGCTGGCTAGTCATCGGGGCTCAGGAGCACCGCATGGGCAAGAAGCAACTTTCCAAATGCAGCCTGGATGGATTCCGGATTTTTGGAAAACCTGCGGAGGTCAGCGAGAAAAATCGCTGCAAGGGTGGGGTTCTATTCGCGGTGGCTAACTTCCTTGGTCCGTATTGCAACCTGGTGTCAGCTCCCGTCGACCACCGGCAGCAAGTGTGGCTGCGTATCGCCTCGGGTGTTACCGGCGCTCAGGATATCTATGTGGGCAACGGCTACTTTCCCCAGGAAACGCAGGAAGAAGAGTCGTCAGAGGCGTATGCGGCCTGGCAGGCAGCTATAGCTTTTTTTGGAGCCAAAGGTCTTGTGGTCACGGTGGCGGATGCCAACGCGAAGCTCGGGCCGGCATGCAGCCGAAAAGAGGAGGGCATCGTCGGTCAGCACGGGGAGGTCGATAATAAGGGAGCACCGGTACGTTCGGAGAACGGCAAGAGACTCGCGGCTGTCCTCGTCGCTACGGGCCTGCGAAATCTGAGCGGCTTCTCGTGCCCAGTGGAAGGGTCCTACTGGTGGTCCCGGCGTGAGCAGCGCGGCATGGGCACAGGCAAGCACCTCCTCGATTACATCTGCGCGTTGCCTGGCCTGGCAGCTGGAGCAAAGTTCGGAGTATGCGAAGATGATCTTGATACGGACCACAAGGCAGTATGGGCCGAACTGACGTGGAGCGGCCAGCGCCGACCAAAGCGGGCTGCGAAACCTTACAGGTCCTTTCGTGTTGATAAGCTTATTGGTGCTGGTGTCTCGGGTAATGATCACGCTGCGAAGCAAGCGCTGGATTATCTACGCGACAAGTTCGATGACGTATTCCAGCATTGCCTACAGAAGCTTGGAGTGCATCAGCTGCCTGAGCTTGACCTATCGGGTGGTGCCGACAGCCAACGGGTGGTAGATGACGTCACCGAGCGAGTGGCGCAGTCCTTCCGAATGGCGGCGCACCGGGTCCTTGGCTCCAGATGTATACGACCCCGTTTCACCAACAATTGGTTCGACGGGGAGCTAAAGGAGCTCATTCAGCAGCGCCGGGAGGCCTACGCAGCATACAGGAGGGATGAATCGAATGCGGAAGCCCGTCTAAATTGGCTACGGCTCCGCAAGCAAATTCGGAAGGCAACTCGGGCCAAGAAGTCCGCCTCCTTCAAGCAAGTGCAGGAAGAAGCGGTCAAATGTCAACGCGAGCAATCCTCAAAGCGCTTTTGGCTACTCGCGAAGCGGCTTGGCGGGGCACGCAGAACGAAGGTCTCCGCGCCGGTGCAAAGGGAGGATGGCTCACTGGCGTGTACGCTGCCGGAAAAGGTCGCTCGGTGGGAGGAATTTCGGAAAAATTCGGTGAAGCCACGGGAAAATCCGGCAAGTGCGGCTGTTGTGGTGGAGTGCTGTGCAGAAGCAGGCTCGCTGGAGTGGGAGGAAGCCGAAGCTAAGCGGCAGTTCCACTGGAATGATCGCTTCAGAGATGAGGTGGCCCGGGCTATGAAGGAGCACGAAGTAGGTGAAGACACTTGCGAAGAGCTGGACAAGCCGTTCACGCAAGAGGAGGTCCTTGCAAGGCAACGTGCCCTGAATAACCACAAAGCATGTGGCGAGGACAAAGTGAAGAACGAGATGCTCAAGTATGGCGGCGCCTACATCAATGGCTACTTAACGCAGTACTTCAACTGGATTCGAGAAGCCGAGAGGACTCCAAAAGCTTGGGGCAAGGGAATCATCGTCAATATCCCCAAGGGTGGGGATCCTACGGATCCTGACAACTGGAGGGATATCTCGATTATTAGTTGCCTTGGTAAGCTGTATCTGTCCTTATTAGCTACTCGTCTAACGCTCTTCGTGGATGGCCCGGATAAGCTACGTCCAGAGCAGGGAGGCTTCCGCCCGGGGCGTCGCACTACGGATCAGGTCTTTACCCTTTGGCAGAGGTTGAAGGGGCGTCAGCAGCAGAAGCGGGAGTCGTATGTCCTGTTCGTCGATCTACGCAAGGCTTTCCCGTCTGTTTGGAGAGATGGCCTATTTGAGAGGCTCTGGAAGCTGGGTGTAAGGGGCAAGTTCTGGCGCACGCTACGCAGGTGCTACGAGCAGACTTCGTCGCAAGTGCTAGTTGATGGAGCACTCACCCCCGAAGTACTGGAGGGTGTAGGCGTCCAACAGGGGTCCCCTCTCTCTCCCACACTCTTCAACGTCTTTATGGATGAGCTGTGTGATCGGCTGGCGAGTGCCCTCAAGATCACGGATGTGAAGCGGCTGAACGACATCAAGGCACTTCTATACGCGGACGACGTGGCCCTCATCGCTCACAGTCGCACCGAGCTCCAGAAGATGGTCAATGTTGTGGCCAAGTTCGCGGAAGATTACCGGCTGGAAGTCAACTTGAAGCCCGGCAAGACGGAGGTCATGCCCATTTACACGTCGAGCAAGGCGAAACGACCAAGTATCAGGGAGCGAGGTGAGCCCGTGGTGTGGTTTCGCGGCCAGAAGCTTTGTGTCACCAGTCAGTACAAGTACCTGGGAGTGGTTATCACCGACGACCTGAAGTGGAAGGAGCAGGCCCTGCGGGCTACGCGTGTCACTGAAGTCGCCACCGCAGGTTGGTACTCTTTGTGGTGTGCAGGTGAGATACAAGCTAGGTATCGTCTCATGTGCTGGAATCAACTTGTGGGGGCTAAGCTGAAGTACGCCTTCGATGTCTGGCGTGCCCCCGTATCGCAGCTCACCAAGCTGGAGGCAGCAATGCTGCGCCCCATGAGGATGATTCTCGGCATCAGCCCTAAGACAAGCAAGTGGATTACACTCTTTCTGGCGCGCTCTTTGAGTGCGGAGCGTTTGCGGCGGGCGGCGCAACTGAAGTTCTATGGACGGCTGCGTGTTCTACCGGAGGAGCGATTTCCTGTCATCGCATCTCAAGTCAAATCCGACTGGACTGCGGAGGCCGAAGGCGCTATCAGGGACTCAATGGACTACAACAAGGGCTTCAGGAGCTCCTAAATAGCTCAGAGAAGGACCTCGAGGGTTGGAGTTCGACTGTGGACAAGTGGGCCCTTCAGCAAGACGTCAAGATGGTGCAGCAACTGATGTGGGACAAGCGAGAGGCAGGCAGCGATCTTACTGATGGCCTGCGAGTCATCCTAAGACAAGTCTTTGGAACTAAGGAGTTCCCAAGATGGGTAGCCCTTGATGATGCGCATTATAATCTGCTTCGGAGAAGGTTGCTCAGCTGCAACAACCGCCTTCGGTTGTACCGCAGCAAGTTGGTCAGTGGCATGTCCCCTCGCTGCTTCTGTTGTCATGATGATGTCAATGAGTCCCTTGCGCACTTCTTATGGGATTGCCCCATGCATGAGGGGAGACGTAAGCAGCTGTTGCTGAGTATGCAGAGGCTCGGTGGCATGGCTGTGGGGGCTGCTGAGGGGGATGGAGGG